>JAPDES010000170.1:0-22858 GCA_027569235.1 Aspergillus sparsus
AAAAAAAAAAAAAAACACACCACACACAAAAAAAAAAAAAAAAAAAAAAAAAAAAAAAAAAAAAAAACAAAAAAAAAAAAAAAAAAAAAACAAAAAAAAAAAAAAAAAAAAAAAAAAAACAACCCCCCCACAAACACCAACAACCATCACAAAAAAAAAAAAATAAAAAAAAAAAAAAAAAAAAAAAAAAAAAAAAAAAAAAAAAAAAAAAAAAAAAAAAAAAAGAGAAATCTACTTATCTATATATTAGCTAATCAGAAGTAACAGAAGCAATATAAAATATAAGATAAAAAAAAAAAAGATAAAGAGTAAATAAAAAGATACAGAAGATCTTTAGCTTATTTTTAATTATTATAAACCACCCCTTACTTCCCTTCACCTTTTACTTAGAGATATCAAATTAACCCCCCCTTCTTTTAAAAGAAAAATAAGAAAATTAAATAAGATAATAAACCACTTAAGACCTATTATATTAAAATAGACAGATATCCCCCCACTTATAATACCTGAAAAGATATACCTAGATAGCTATATATTTTTATTAATTAGATAAGCAATTAGACATATTAATAAATATCTAGCCAAGCAGAAATACTTTAAATAGCTGCAGCTACTTAACTTACTACTAGCTGCATAAAAAAGATAAAAAGAAGATATATTAGCCTTGTTTAAGTATACTTAGCACTTAGAAGCCTAAAAAACAACCATCTTAGAGATAGATTATAAAAGATAATAGCAACTAGCTTAGAATATTACTAAGGTAATAAAAGATTATAAGACAGAAATAGCTAAAATAAAAGATGTGATAGCTAGATATTAAGGTTATATAAATATAAAAGTAGCATTTTCTCTAGTACACATACTTAATATGGCTAGAGAGACAAGAAAAATTGCCAATAAAAATATCTTATAGAAAACAGTTAGAAGATCTATAAATAAAATAATTTTAAATTAACTAGAAGCAGCAGGCTCTAGATATTAGAGAAATCTACAAGTAATATTATTAAATTTAGCCTAAATAGCAGCTATACCAGAAATAACCCCTATAACACTAGAAGAGGCTGTAAGTAAAGGCCTAACTTTTAATAAATATGGCTTTTTAATGCCTGCAGAACCTGCCCGCCTACTAATAGCCCCCCCCCAACCTAATTTACACTTAATCTTCCAGATCTTTGTAACCCCTATAATAATAGCAATCTATAAAATCTTTAGAGTTCCCCAGAACTGCATACTTAAAATTAGCTAATTAGGAGCTGTAATAATTCACCACTATATATTAATTAATTAAATAGACTAATTAGAACTGTTAGAAGAACTACAGCCCTACTCATCTATGTCTACCACCCCCTAAATTACTGCTGTCACTGCCCAACACACCATAGCAGACTTATTACTATATATAGAAAAAGAATTAGACCTTATAAACTTAAAAGATTTAAAAAAACTTCTAAAGAAAGATAGTGTAGCAGAAGCACCTACTAAAAAAAAAAAAAAGTTAATAAGACAGAAAGAATATAAATGCCATTATATAACACTAAAAAATATTTAGGAAATATTAAGTAGTTAGAAATTAAATAAGATGGCAGGAGTCTCCCTACTTAATAAAATTAAAAGAATTTTAAAAAAAGAAAAAAATACCTAACTTTGTTATTTATATACTAAACTTTTAGCCTTAAAGCTTAGAGCTTAAATATAAGAATTTTAATATTAGCTATTAATATAACACCTAAAGTTCCTCTATAAAAATAGAAATAGTCTAGGAGACTTAAAAGCTTTAAAAAAGTATTATAATTAATTTCAGCTTGCTTACCATCCCATTTAAGTAGAAGATCATCTTAAAATTTATAAATATAAGTATTATAATATCTCACTAGCTATAGCCACTGCAATACATTTTAATTAAAGAAAAATAGCTTATATAATCCTTTAAGAATTAAAAAGTAGCCCAGATATAGAATGCCTAGAAGATACTTAAAAAAAAGAAAAAAGTATTATTATTTTAAAACTAATAGAATAATAGAACACAACAGAAGATAGTAAGGTGACCTTTTTAAAAAAAGCTAAAAAAGAATTTAACATTTATTATTATTATTAGTAAAATATTAGAGGGCAATTTAACTTTAAATAGCTTTAATTTATATACTATAGCATATTTCAGCAACTTACCTGCTAGGACCCAGCCTACTATCTATAGTATATTACCCTTTAGGATGACCACCAATAGTATCTTATCTTATATTCTTATTATATTAAATATTTTAAACTAGGTAATTTGACCTTCTTTTAATATATAGATATTAATATGGCACAATTTATAAAATAAAAAAGAGATAAAAATGTAATTCAAGGCTCCCTTTTTTTAAATAATAAAGATAAAGAAAATTATATATAACTTCTAAAAGAAATGCACACCTGACTATCTAAATGGCATTAAAAAATAAAAGATAGAGAATAGAAAGCCAACTTCTTTATAATTAAGATTATTAATAATCTCTACAATAAAAGTAATAAGAAATATTTTAAAATAAATTAAATAATCCAACCATATAAAGTAATAAATATTTAAATTATATATCTTACCATCCCTCATGGCTTAACCAGGCCATATATAAAAATGAGAAGAATGCTCCTACCATAGTTTATTAATATATAAAGAGACTATAAATCTCTAGAGATATTTAAAGTAGGGATATAGTTGCAGCTATCTGCCACTTATAAAGACCTAAAGCCTAGACTACTCTCTCCATCAGAATTAGCTAATTAATATACTATTATTCTATTCTCCTTCCCAGCTGTATTACTGCTTACAGGACTTAACCCAATCTCAGATGCCTTAATTGGCCAGATTTAATAGAATCATCTACTTATAAGAAATAACCTAAATACCCTCTTTCACCCAGACACAAGTAAAGGAAGAGAATACATTAATAATTAGTAAAAGAAAGTATATATAAAGGCTTGTAAGTTAGTTAACCTCTTTAAATAACTTAAAGATAAAGTTTATTAAGAAAATACCTACTAGTCTACTTATAATACCCCCCCGCCTTCCATAAATACAGAAATAGACAAATTTAAAGAAGAGAAGTAAGAGGATTATTATTAAGAATTATATTTAAAAAAAAAAAAAAAAAAAAAAAAAAAAAAAAAAAAAAAAATTTTTTAGGCTTCAGTTTATTTCTAAAGAAAAATATTAATAAATTACTTAAGATAATATTTAATACTTAATTATTTCTTTACTGTTCTATCTTTTTCTTTTTTCTTATATTACCTTTTATATTATTTATTCTCATGTACATAGAGCCAATGGGGAATCAGAAGGTTGGTTTTAGGGGAGAAAGAAGATATAGTAGGGTGACCTGGGGCTCCGCCCCAGGCACCCACTTTCTGCCTCAGGCACCCACCCTCAACTATATTATCCTCCTTCCCACCCGCCTAGTTATAGGATAGAACATCAGACATCTTTTATATTCATCTTTCTTGTTGTTGAGTCACACCCGCTTGCATCGAGCTCCCCCCCCCCAACACGGCATCCCAACCGGAGTCACCGGAACAGGACTACTCGTCACCCGCTCCGTCCCCAGCTTCCGGCTCGATCAGGTCCGCCTAAGGTGACCTCAACACCCAGCCCCTCTTCAATAGTAGTTTAAAACTGTCTTCTTTAAAATTGTACCTTCCTTAAAATTTATAAAAATATGTTGAAATTAGGCTTATATTTTTACACTTGTAAAGATACTAGAGGATATATAGATCTTTAATAAAAAGGATCTAAATAATTCTAGAATAGGCCTAGCAGCAATCTTCTTATTAGGGTTAACTTTAATGCTAGAAAATATACTAATTAAATACACATCTTATTATAATATCTTTTTAATAGAAAATACTTAATTAATCTTAATACTAAAAAATATGAGACACCCTATAGAGTTAAAAGAAAACACAGTTATCCCTTATAAATTAATATACCTACTATTTTAAATCAAACTAAAAGCGCTCTGTAAATACCTTAATATCAACCTTTAATATAGAAGAATTTATCTATTTAAGAGTCTTGTGGGGGCCCCTATCCTTTTTATTTTAAAAAAGAATAGAGGCTTACGCCTCTGTATTAATTATAAAGAACTAAATAAGGTAATAATTAAGAACTAATATTTATTATCTTTAATTTTTAAGATTCTAGACTAGATCTCTAATATAAAATACTTTACAAAATTTAATCTAATTAATGCCTATTACTGAATCTGCATTTAGAAAGAAGATAAATAAAAAATAGTATTCTATATATAATACAGCTACTTTAAATATATAGTTATACCCTTTAAACTTATAAATGCATCTATAACCTTCTAAAATTATATTTATATTACTTTTTATAATATATTAAATGATTTCTGCATTACATATTTAAATAATATTCTTATCTACTTAAATAATCTTGAATTATATATAAAACACATTAAAGCTGTACTAGACTAACTAAGAAAAGTCTAATTATATATAAAACCAGCTAAATATTAATTCTATAAATTAAAAATTAAATTTTTAGACTATATTATCTCTTAAGATAATATCACCATAAACCTGAAATAAATTAAAGTTATTACCTTATGAGAAAAGCTAGCTATATATTATAATTTATAAATCTTTTTAGGATTCTGTAACTTCTACTACTACTTTATTAAAGAATACTTAAGAATTACACTACCCCTAATAAATATGCTAAAAAAAATAAAAAATAAATAAAAACTAGAAATAATATTTCTAGGCTTTAAGGAGGAGCTAGCATTCTATACTCTTATTAATATCTTTAAGTTAGCACCCCTTCTATGGTACTTTAATTTTAATCTTCTAATTTGCTTGGAAACTAATATATTTAAATATATAATAGCAGGTATCCTATTTTAATCTAACTTAAAAAGGATATATCATCTAGTTATATTTTAATTAAAAAAGTTTATAGAAGCAGAACTTAACTGGGGTATATTAAATTAAAAGCTATTTATTATTATTCACTCCTTTAAATATTAAAGGTACTACCTTAAAGACCTAAAATATACTGTAGAAGTACTTTCTAACTATTTAAATTTATAAACCTTTATAAAATAAGAATGAATAAATGGTCAGCAGGCATGCTAGTGTCTATATCTAACCTTCTTTAACTTTATAATCTAATATAGACCTAAAAAATTAAATCCTACTAATAGACCTTCTAAAAAGATATCTGGACTAATAAAAAATATGCTAAGGGCTAGTATTAAAGAGTCTCTTTATAAGAAAATAGAAGCTAAGGCTATCTCCATTTAAACTTTAATTATAAATAAAAAAGGTCTAGGTAGAATGCCTATAAATTAGTCTAGAAGAATAAATAGCTGATACTATAATTAATCTAGTAACCACAGATTATTTTATACCTACTAGTTAGGGAAAAAAGAAAATCCATTTTATTTTTATATCTATATAGTGCAGAGCTCTACAGGGGAAAATTTAAATAAAAGTACTTCTTTAAAACAGGCTAATAATGGCCAACTCTTATATAATACTAATATAGAAACAGTTAACTAGACTATCTAGAAAGAGTTAATTTAAAAATTTCTTACTTTAAAATTAGTAATATAGCAAGCCTATAGAGCTAAGGATGCATACTCTAAAGATATATATAAGGATTTATATAATTTTATTAAGTAGATTTAGGGCAAAGACCCTAAGGCCCAGTAATAAAAGGCTAAAATAGCTAAAGAAAAAACTTAAAAGAATTAGTTAAAGGACTACTATAATATATTAAAATTTAAAAACTATCTATTTATTCCTGCTTTAGAAGGCTTAAAGTAAAAACTTCTGTTTATATACTATAACAACCTACTTGCAGGATACTTTGGCCGAAATAGGATTAAAGAATTATTAAAAAGAAAGTATTATTAAACAAACTTAAGTAAGTATATTGCTAAATATATTAACAGCTATACTGTATATTAAGAAGTAAAAATCTTAAGATATAAATTCTATAGAAAACTTAAATTTTTATTAATCTTTATAAGGCTCTAGAATAAATTATTTATAGACTTTATTACAGGACTACCTCCAGTACTATATAAATAAAAACTTATTAACAGCATCCTTATTATAGTTAATTAATTTATTAAATATTTCCTATTCTTCTCTATATTTACTCAAATTAATACTGCCGGCCTTACTAAACTATTTTATAATAAAATAGAACTCTGATACAGACCCCCTAACAGGATTATTTTAAATTAAGAAAGTATCTTTACTAGTAAATTTTAATTAAAGCTATACTATTATAGTTATATTAAACTATGACTATCTACAGCATTCCACCTCTAAACTAACAGGCAAATAGAGAGGATAAACCAAATTCTAGAATACTATTTAAGATATTTTATAGATAAGAAATATACAAATTAATTAAAGCTACTTAGAACTGCTAAATTTATATATAATAATAAGAAAAATAGTATAATTAAAATCTTGCCTGCTAAAGCCTTACTAGGCTATTTACTAGACTTCCATCTATAAATTAAACTAGATACTAACTAAGGGGAAACCCCATCTATCTAAACTTGTATTAAAAAACTAGAAAAACTCTGCTTAAGACTAAAGGAATACTAGTAAAAGGCAAATAAATATTATATAAAATACTATAACTAGTAGTATATATTTATAACCTTTAAGCCAAGAGACCTAGTCACCCTATTTATAAAAAACCTAAAGTTAAAGCTACTGTTATTAAAGCTTAGTTTTAAATTTATTAGACCCTTTTAAGTTCTAAATATAGTTAGACTGCAGGCCTACTAGCTTATATTATCTATAAAATATAACTAGATTTATAATATCTTTCATGTATCCCTACTAGAACTATAAAAAGAAAAGATAATTAAAGAACTACTAATGCTGGAGCTAGCTAATAATAATAAATAGAAAATAGAAAAAATAAAAGATAAATAATTATTTTAAAATAAATCTTACTATCTAGTAAAATAAAAAGGATGGCCTGCTAAATACAACTAATAAATTTCTAAAGAAAATATGGGGAATGCATAAAGACTTATTTATAACTTTAAAAAATAAAAAAAAAGAAGATAGATAAAAGAATAAAGAAATAATAATAAAATAGCTATAAAAAAAGCCTAAAGCTCTTTTAATATAATAAAAAATTTAAATTTATCTATAAGGCTCTAGCCCATACTATCTTTCTTACTACTATATACTGCAAGAACAGCCTCTTTAATAATAGATAAAAACTAGTATTTAGTAATAAATAAAAGAATATAACCTAAATCCCCCAGAAGAAGATAAAGCAGCTTAAAAGAATAATATTTCTGCAAGAACTTGATAGTCTCTAGGTTAGAATAAGAAAGATAGGAAAGAAGTTTCTAATGCTAGGTTATAAACTCTTTATACTTACTCTTCTAGTAAAGATTAGAATAGAAGAAGGAGAATAAGAATAACTTTATCCTTATTTTTTAATACTTTTTCTAACTATTTATAAAATATATAGCAGCATATGCAGAATTTATTATTTTAAAAGCAGCTGCTAGCTCCTTTAATACCTTATTAATAGTATTACAAACTGAATACATCTATAGACTGTTCTTATTTTGGTCTAGATCTTAAAACTAATAAGTTTATTTAAAAATCTTAGAAAGGTTATAGGCATTTCTAAGTATTCTAGAATAAGTTTAAAAATAATATTAACATAAGAAATATAATATTAAAATTATTAAGATATCTACCACATTATAAAGTCCTTTACTAGTCTTATATTACTTACATAGGATTAACACCTTAGAATCTTAAATATATTTAACAGAAAAGGGTGCGTCTGCCCCTGGATTATAATTATAATAACTGGTATAAAAGCAGTGCAGATACTATAAGTACTTAGATAATTAAGGCCTATTAAATAAAGGATATATCTTCTTTATAGTTACTATAGTTATTATAATAAGAAAATAAGATAAAGATAAAAAATAAGAAAAGAATAAGAATCTATATAACTAAAAGACGCGCTGCTATATAACTAATAATAAGAGTAATATATAACACTAAAGTAATATATATGCCTATAAGAATAGAAAGTGACAGCAATAAAGAATTGTTACTTATATATAAGATAATTAAAAAGCTTTATTTTATTCTAAAATTTCTTTAAATAAACTATTTATAGAACAACAAAGAATTGCTATAGATATATAAGATAATTAAAAGAAAGATAAAGCAAACTATAACTATTAAACTAAATAAAGCTTACAGCAAAATTTAAAATTAGCTTTTAACTAAGGTTAGTTAGTACAAAAAGAGGCATAATTATTATAGGATTCTGCAGATAAATTCTAAAAAAGCCAGTTACAGACTGCTTTTAATTATCCAGCTAGAAAGTGCTAGTGCTTGCTTATATCTTTTAAATAGCTTATATTTATATACAGCTACCCCGCTGACTTGTAAGGGTATTGATGATCAATTAAAGGAATATTAAAAACATAAAAGGGAATATTAAGAGTCTTTTATTTTTCTAATTTTTAAGAATTAGTCTTATATCCCCACACCTCTATACTCTTTATATTTAAAAATATCTTTATTGAATAAAGGGAGTCTCCCCTTTATAGACTAAACCTTACCTCCTCATAGCTGTGTTGTACACGGATCCTTGTCTAGTTGATGGACCCTCATCTAACAATCAGGATATCCTTACACTTTATTAATAGATAACTCTAGTATTTTTTATACTATTATATTAATTATCTATACTATATAAAGCCTGTAAATTATAAAAGAAAAAATAGCTGGAGAACAACCTAATAATATAATAAAAGGGTAAAAGAAAGAAAAAGAGAGAGAAAAAAAAAAAATAAAAAGAAGATAGATAAAAAAAAAAAAGAGAAGGCTAGTAAGATAATTAAAAAGTTTAATAAAAAGTATAGAGTAAATCTAATAATTAGTAAATTTAAAAAGATTAATCTTATAACTATAATAAATAACTAGATATAGGTTATTCTAATTAATGCCTAAAATATTAAACTAATTAAGAGTTTTGCTAATAAATATAAGCTTAAATATTTTATAAATAGATTTAAATTAGCCCTACTCTATATTTTTAGATATATAATCTGTAATAAAGGGCATAAAATAAAGATTATTTTAACTTAAATTTATTAATTTATTACTCTTTTAGAAGCTTCTTATATTTAGTTTTTAATTATAATCTTTTTATAAAATAAGGCTCTAGATCTCTGCAGTTATCTAGCTATTTTTTATTATTAAATTAATAAAATCCCCATCAGCGCTGCAGTTAAAGTAAAGAAGAATAAAATAATAAATAATAATAACTTATTACAGCTGTATAAAATCTATATTAATTAAGCTATCTAGAATCTAAATAAGCTTCTTTATTATTTTTTTTATATAAGATAATTTACTTCTCTTACTATTTATAATTATCTAACCATTTAATTAGACTATTATACTATTTTAGTTGTAATATATCTATTATATCTATAATAAGATATAGAAGACAGGCTTAATAATAATACTATAATTAAGTCTAATATTCTCTTATATAATATTATTATTATCAAGCTGCAGAACCCATTACATGTATAGTAGATATATAATATATATTATAATATCTATATTAAACTTCTTCTTTTTTAAACTTTATTTAAAATCTTTAATATTATCTAGACTTATACTATCAATATAATCATTCTTATTATAAATAATGGTTACTTTTACCTTAACTAGCATGCTCTTTATTAACTTTATTATCTTTTCTTCTCTCTCTATCTAGATTTTTTTATTTATTATGCAGGTGCCTGCTATAGTATAGCTTTTTATTTTAATTATTATATTAAGTATAAAGACTATAGGTTCTTTCTATTTTATATAAATATTATAATAAATCTAATAATTTTAATGCCTCTTAGCTAAATTATTAAAGCTAGTTATTTAATTATAGATTTAATAAAGCTGCACTATCTTCTTTAGATTTTTTAAAATAAAGAAGCCCTTAATATCTCTACTATTATTTAGCCTCTTTATTTTATTCTATTTTATTATTAGCTAATAGTACTTTAACTTGTTAAGATGTTTTTTAATACTATTAATCTATCTTTTATTACTATCTAATTTTTAATATCTCTAAATAAATGCACCCGCACTATTAATTACTTTATTTTAGCTAATAAGCAGTGCCAAGTTCTATTTATAATCTTTAACTATAATATAACAGGCCTTAATCTTTATACTAAATATTTCTAAATTATTATTCTGGAGTCTATTTTAAATATAAATATATTAATATAAGTTATTAATTAAATTTATTATTTAAGATAGTAGCAAGAGCAGTATATTTAGATCCTATTTTAAAATTAAACCTTTAATTAGTATATTAAGGCTAATAATACTATTAAAGCTCTTCTATAGATTACTGCCTAGCTTTATAATACTATTTATTTTTAAATATAGGCTATAAGTACTGCTGCTGCAAGTATAATTAATAATAATAAGAATTAAGATATAAAAGAAACTATAAATAAAACTATTAATGTGGCTAAAAAGAAGGTAATCTAATAGCTAGTAAAGTAAAAAATTAATTATTTTTTAAATTAAAAGCAGCTCTTTTTTTATATATTTAATTATAATAGCCTAATAATTAATAAGCCACTTTAAATCTTAATCTCTAGTAATTAGAAGTAGAAGCAGGCCCTAGTTACTATAAAATAGGCCAGAATAAAGTATATTAGGGTCTAAGTTCTAGAGATAAGATTTTTATCTATAATCTTTATAAAAATTAGCTAACTTATGCCTTACTAGACAGATAAAAGTAGTAAAGAAAAAGAAGAGAATAAAAGTAAGTTTAAGCTAAAGAGCTTAAATAAGAATAATAATAATAATAATAGCATTAGCCTTTAGTGCTAGAATAAGAATACTGCTATAAAGGATTAAAAGAGGTAAAAAATATATTATTAGTTTTAATTATAGCTAAAGTTTATAAAAAAATTTAAGTTAAAAGCCTTAATTTTAGTCTATAAATAAAAACTAAAGAATCTACCATATTAAATTTATAATTAGCTTAATCTAGTTTATGAATAAAAATATAGGGGTATACTAGAAAAGAATATATTATATTAAATAAACTATAATTTTTATTTATAAATAAAAAGATAGGGGGCAAGTATTATATAAAATAAGTTTTAATTTAATTATTTATATTTATTATTATTTATTATTAATCTTTACCATTAACCTTTACTACTAATCTTTTATTATAAAACCCTTTGGGAAACCCTAAGGTTTCTAACTCTAATTTAAATAAATAAGTTTATTTAGTTTAATATTTAGATTAAGAATTAAGCTTTCTAAAGCTTAATACTTAACTGCTTAAAGTATACTTATACTTAAGTAACTTAATTACTATTTAAAGGGCTAGTAAAAGTATATATATTACTACTGTTAATTATAGTACTTAATAAGTTAATCTAGTAGAGTAATATAGATAACTAAATAATAATAAAATTAAGTATAGTAACTAAAAGCTATTTATATATAGTAATAAATATTCTTATATAACCCTTATAGCTACTAGTAGCTATTAATAGGCTAATTATTATAGTAGTTAGTAGATAAGTATTAGCAGAATAAGATTATAAGTAATATTTAATCTTACAGAGTTAAATAACTTTAAAATAGTAAATAAATCTATTTAATAAAGGGCAGCTAATAATATATATCTTTAATTTAAAGTATAGGAAGAGATGGCTGCTAATTAGTTAGATTTTTATATTATTAATTTAAAGATTATATATTATTAAATTAACTTTAAGCTGTTAATTTTTTAGTTATATAGGTGCAGAGCAGCTAAAATTTTTATAAAAGCTTTAAAATAGAGTTAATTATATTTAGTTTTATTTTTAAATAAATTAAATATTATTTACAGAAGTAGGGTTGTATTTAAAATTAGTATATTATTTTAATAAGGGGATTAAGTAAAGAAGTATATAGATTATATTTAATTTTTTTTTATTATAAATTTAGAAGTTAGATTACTTTTTACTTACTTTTCTTTATTAATTTAATATAAAGAATAAGCTGTTTATTAAGGTAGCTAGTTTATATATTATTATTTATATTTAATATAAATATAAAATCTAAATAGCTGAAGTTAAGCATTATTTAAAGTAATAATATTAATTTCTTTATATTTAGGCCAGCCAGATTGCCCAGGCTGTATAAGAATAAGATAATATTAAATATAATAATAATATTATTATTATTTTTTATATATTAAAATAGTTACTGCTTATTCTTCTATATTATAATAATAGCTTACTATGCTAGCAGGAGCCACAGTATCTATTTATTATATTTAATATAAAGTTTATATATATTTATTAATAAATAGTTTATTAATGGTCCCAACATGCTAGTTAAGGTTAAGTTAGTTATGTAGAAAAGGCTTATTAAAAAGATATTTTTTAATAATTATTTTATTTAGTAGTCTAATAGTAAGTATTTTTTACTTATAAGGGCTTTTATTATATTTATATTTAATTATAGGACTTTAAGCCCCCTACCCTATCTATAATTACTAATTAAATTAATTAGTCTATAAATAAGTTAATAGCATTAATAAAGGCAGCAGAAAAAGTCTAAGTATAAATAATAAAAGTAGAAGACTTTTATAATATTAATCTATAACTTTAAATAATCTAATAGGCTAAATATTTACAGTAGGTGTATTTTTAAGACCTACTTAAAATAGTTATATTATTTTATTTTAAGACTATTAAGCCCATTAAGTATGCAGTCTAAATTATTTAAAATATAATATACTAGCTTATTTAATAAAGTTAGTAGACTATACAGTACTATAAATCTAGAATTTAGATAAAGGCTATATAGATTAAACTAAAATAAATACTATATATATTACTATAGGCATATATGTATATAGATAATATTTAAAAGCATATTAAGTTATAATAATAAATGCTAGTATTAATTACCTATTATAAGATAAAATAGCTATAGTATAAAAAAGATATAATATATAGAATAATATTTTAATAATAAAAAAAATAGTAATAGCTATAAAAGTTAGTATAAAATTTATTATTTAATATTAAGGCTTCTATAAACACTTTATTTAATAAGAGTTTATAGATAATAACAGCTATTAAATAAACTTATTTAAAGTTTTATATTAAGCTATTAAACCAGTATTACTATATATATAAGTATAAAAGTATACTAGTATATATTATAGCTATACTAGATTAGAATATAGTATAATAGTATAATTTTAAAAACTACTTTTTTATTTTATTTTAGGTAATTAAGATAGTACAGTTTTTTATTATATAAAAGGTATTATAGATAGATTTTTATTTTTAAAAGATTATTTAACTTTAAAAGGCTAAATCTTTTATTACTTAATAAGTATTAATAAGCATGGAAAAGAAGTTATATAATATTAAAAATAAAGAATATAAGAATGCATCTATTAGTAGAATACTTATTTTTAAATATATTTAATTATTTTTATTAATATTACTTATTTAAAGTCTTAATCTTTAATTTATTATTATCTAGTTTATATTCTATAAGCTATTTTAAATATATATAAAGTAAATAGTCTAGCAGTTTATAATCTATAGAATATATAGACTTATATAGACCTTATTAAATTAGTAAATATATAAATTAAAGATATACTATAACTTTATTACTTTTAAATATATAATATTAATAGATTAAAAATAGTTACTATATAAGTAAAGCTAGTTTAATATAAGCTAATTTTAAAATTTTATTTATAAGCTAATAAATATTATATAAAGGTTTCTTATTAAATTATTAGATTTTTTTAACTATATTATATAGCTTATTATTTTATAAAATAAATTATATAATAATTCTACTAAAGATATATCTAATTAAAGCTTTTTATAAAATTAATAGATAGTATAATCTATAAAGAAATAAATATAGTTAATAAACTATATATAAAATAAATTAAAGCTGCAGTATTAATTTATAATATAAAATTAGTAAAATTATAATAAGATTTAGTAGTATTTTAAAAGAGTAATTTAATTTAAAAAGAAATTAATTATTATAATTTATTTAATAGTAGGTGCCTTTATATATACTTTTAAATTATTAAATATTTAGTATATTAATATATAGACTAATTATTAATAAAATATATTTATTAAAAATAGTATAATGGTGATAGTTACTATATACTATAAAAAATTTTATATTTAAAATAATATTAAAATTATTTACTGCTACCTCCCCTGTAAAATAAATAGATTATTAATATATTATTTATAGCTAGTACTACTATTTATTTAATAATTAAAAATAATTAGTTTATTATTCTTTATAGCCCTACTCTATAATTTTTATTTATATATAACTAGAAATAAAGGCTATATTTTTTTTTTTAAAATAAATTAATAATTTTATTTATAAATTAAATTTATAACTTATTTATTAGCCTAAATTCTTAATTTTTATTTATTTATTTATTTATAAATAATATTTTAGGCAGTTAACCACTTTTTCTTTTATATTAATTAATATTTTTATTTATAGATAGATTCTATAACTTATTTATAAATTAAAATATTAAGCTTTTATATTAAAATAATATCTTAAGCAGCTAACTTGTCATAGGATTCCGCAGATGAATCCTGAAAGAGCCGGTTGCGGACTGCTCTCAGTCATCCAGCCAGGAAGTGCTGGCGCTCGCCCATATCTTTTAGATAGCTTATATTTGTATATGGCTACCCCACCAACTTATAAGGGTATTAATGATTAATTAAAGGAATATTAAAAATATAAGAGAAAATATTAAGAGTCTTTTATCTTTTTAATTTTTAAGAATTAATCTTGTATCCCCATATCTCTATACTCTTTATATTTAAAGATATCTTTATTAAATAAAGAGAGTCTCCCCTTTATAAATTAAACCTTACCTTCCCATAGCTGTATTGTATATGGATCCTTGTTTAGTTAATAAACCTTTATTTAATAATTAAAATATTCTTATAATTCTAATTCTTTCTCTTTAACTACTCAAGGAGCCATAATAACATAAATACAGGTATTATTTTAAAAGAAGACCTTAAGAAGAGATAACTTATAAACCTTTTTAAAACTCTCTTCTATACTAGATCTAGATAAGATGCTGAGATAACTAAAAGAAGAAAAGAAAAAACTTTAAAGAATTAAGATATTAAAAAATAAAATTATAAATCTTAAAAGAAAAATAAATATTAATAAAGCAAAACTAACTTTAAAAAAATCCTAATAAAATAAATAACTTATATCTAATAATATAAAATATCTTGAAGCTAGTACTAATACCTAAAAAAGATATAATTAACTTATAAATATAGAGCTTATCTTTTATAGATATAAAATAAGCTTTTATAGTAATGCAGATAAGATCCTTCTTATTTTAATAAAAATTAATAATAATTACTGCATAAGATGGGCCCACCATATAAAAGAACTTTAAAAAAATAAAAAAAAAAAAATTAAAAACTTCTAGCCTTTCTTTATTAAATAAACTAAGAATCTTTTATAAAATAAAGCTATACTACTTTTAGATATAACTATCTAGCTAAAAAAGACTTAATAATAAGTAAATTAGGACTCTAGTAACTTTAATATTTATTTAAACTTACTAAAGTAGTACTTACCCTATACTAATAAAATAATATAAATATAAATCTATTTTTTAAAACTCTATCTGCTATTAAATTAATACATTAAGAAATATATAATTAATTTATTAAAAATATATAATAAAAAAGTTTCTCTAATATTTTATTACTATATCTTACTTCTATTAAATATAAAAAGAAAATACAAGAACTTAACTGTATATAATCTAGTAAAAAGGTACTAAATCTTTTATAATATAAAATTTTAATAGGGCCATAATTAAAATAAAGAACCTTAATAAAAGGGCAATTAAAGAGATAATAAAATTAAAAAAAAGAATAAGGGGTGGACTAAGGAATATAAGAGAAAAAACTAATTTAAAAAAATATTATAAAATTTAATAGGGAAGGATAGAAAGGTCCTAACCTATAATATTTATAAAAGTAAATATTATTTTGTAATAAAATGCCTTAAAAGGACCTTTATTTAAAAAATATATATTAAAGAATTAGTAATTTAAGCACTTCTTATTTAAAGAATAAATAGCTTAGAACAGAAACTTTTTAAATCTAATTTAAAATACTATCTTAATACTAATTAATATAGCTCCTCTGATAAGGTAGTAAACTATAGTAGACTAAAGTAAAAGATCTTAATATTTTAACTTATCTTATTATAGGGACAGCTATAAAAATATATATTTTAATCTTTATTTAAAATAATATTAAAATACATGCAAACCTGGATAGCAGAGTAAAAGTAAATATTATTAGCTAAAGATTTATTTAAAAATATTACTTTTAATAAGTAAAACTGTCAGCATTTATATTAAAAGTAATAAATAAATAAAAAACCCACTTTTATAGCGTTTGGAGAATACCCATAATACTAATTAATTTATAAAAAAATTAATAAAAGATTAAAAAACTCTATATTATAATTAATAAAGATTCTAATAAGAAGGGCAGCCCTGTTCTTCTATTAATAATAATAATAAAGGAACTATAGATCCACCTAGTCTTTTAAAGAAATTAATAATAATTTAAAACTGCTTTTTTTAAAATTGTATCTTCTTTAAAATTTATAAAAATATATTAAAATTAGGCTTATATTTTTACACTTATAAAGATGTTAGAGAATATATAGATTTTTAATAAAAAGAATTTAAATAATTCTAAAATGGGCCTAGCAGCAATCTTCTTATTAAAGTTAACTTTAATACTAGAAAATATACTAACTAAATACACGTCTTACTATAATATCTTTTTAATAAAAAATATTTAATTAATTTTAATATTAAAAAATGCAAGATATTCTATAAAGTTAAAAGAAAATATAGTTATTTCTTATAGACTAATATATTTATTATTTTAAATTAAATTAAAAATGCTTTATAAATACCTTAATACTAATCTTTAATATAAAAGAATTTACTTATTTAAAAGCTCTACAGGGGCCCCTATTCTCTTTATTTTAAAAAAAAATAAAGGCTTACACCTTTATATTAATTATAAAGGATTAAATAAGATAATAATTAAGAATTAATATCTATTACCCTTAATTTTTAAGATCCTAAACTGGATCTCTAGTATAAAATACTTTATAAAACTTAATCTAATTAATGCCTATTATTAAATCTGCATTTAAAAAAAAAATAAGTAAAAAATAGTATTCTATATATAATATAGCTACTTTAAATATATAATTATGCCCTTTAAACTTATAAATGTATTTATAATCTTCTAAAATTATATTTATACTGCTCTTTATAATATATTAAATAATTTCTATATTATATACTTAGATAATATTCTTATCTACTTAAATAATCTTAAATTATATATAAAATATATTAAAGCTATACTAGATTGACTAAAAAAAGTCTAATTATATATAAAACCAGCTAAATATTAATTTTATAAATTAAAGATTAAGTTTTTAAACTATATTATCTCTTAAAATAATATTACTATAAATCTAAAATAAATTAAAATTATTATTTTATAGGGAAAGCCAGCTATATATTATAATCTATAAATTTTTTTAGGATTCTACAACTTTTACTGCTGCTTTATTAAAGAATACTTAAGAATTATACTACCCCTAATAAATATGCTAAAAAAAATAAAAAATAAATAAAAATTTAAAATAATATCTCTAGATTTTAAGAAGAAGCTAGTATTTTATACTTTTATTAATATTTTTAAATTAGCACCCCTTTTATAGCACTTTAATTTTAACCTTTTAATTTACTTAAAGACTAATACATTTAAATATGTAATAATAGGCATCTTATTATAATTTAATTTAAAAGAGGTATATTATTTAGTTATATTTTAGTTAAAAAAGTTTATAGGTATAAAATTTAACTGAGGTATATTAAATTAGAAGCTATTTATTATTATTTACTTCTTTAAATATTAAAGGCACTATCTTAAAGATTTAAAATATATTATAGAAGTGCTCTTTAACTATTTAAATTTATAAACTTTTATAAAATAAGAATAAATAAATAATTAATAGATATACTAGTGCCTATATCTAACCCCTTTTAACTTTATAATTTAATATAGACCTAAAAAATTAAATCCTGCTAATAGACCTTCTAGAAAGATATTTAAACTAATAGAGAATATACTATAGGCTGGTGTTAAAGAGCCCCTCTATAAAAAAATAGAAGTTAAGGTTATTTTTATTTAAACTTTAATTATAAATAAAAAAGGTCTAGGCGGGATGTTTATAAACTAGTTTAAAAGAATAAATAGCTAATATTATAATTAATCTAGTAACTATAGATTATTTTATACTTACTAGTTAAAGAAGAAAGAAAATCCATTCTATTTTTATATCTATATAATATAGAGCTCTATAGGGAAAAATTTAGGTAAAAGCATCTTTTTAAAATAGGCTAATAGCAGCTAATCTCTATATAATACTGATATAAAAATAGTTAACTAGACTATTTAAAAAGAGTTAATTTAAAAATCTTTTATTTTAGAATTAGTAATATAGCAAGCCTATAGAGCTAAGAATATATACTTTAAAAATATATATAAGAATTTATATAATCTTATTAAGTAGACCCAGGGTAAAGACCTTAAGGCCTAGTAATAAAAGATTAAAATAGCTAAAAAAAAAACTTAAAAGAATTAATTAAAGAACCATTACAGTATATTAAGATTTAAAAACTATCTATTTATTCCTGCCTTAAAAGGCTTAAAGTAAAAACTTCTATTTATATATTATAATAATCCACTTGCAGGACACTTTGGCTAAAATAAGATTAAAGAATTACTAAAAAGAAAGTATTATTAAATAAATTTAAGTAAGTATATTACTGAATATATTAATAGCTATATTATATATTAAGGGGTAAAGATTCTAAAATATAAACTTTATAAAAAACTTAAATTCTTACTAATTTTTATAAGGCTTTAAAGTAAATTATCTATAGACTTTATTATAGGACTACTTTTAGTACTATATAAATAAGAACTTATTAATAATATTTTTATTATAATTAATTAGTTTATTAAATATTCTCTATTTTTTTTTATATTTATCTAAATCAACACTGCTGGCCTTACTAAACTATTTTATAATAAGATAGAATTTTGATACAGACCCTCTAATAGAATTATTTTAAATTAAAAAAGTATCTTTACTAGTAAATTTTAGTTAAAGCTATACTACTATAATTATATTAAACTATAATTATTTATAGCATTCCACCCCCAAACTAATAAGTAAATAGAAAGAATAAACTAAATTCTAGAATACTATTTAAAATATTTTATAAATAAAAAATATATAAATTAATTAAAGCTATTTAGAACTGCTGAATTTACATATAATAATAAAAAAAACAGTATAATTAAAATCTTACCTACTAAAGTCTTACTAGGCTATTTACTAGACTTTTATTTATAAATTAAACTGGGTACTGACTAAGGGGAAACCCCATTTATTTAAACTTATATTAAAAAACTAGAAAAACTTTACTTAAGATTAAAGAAATACTAGTAAAAGGTAAATAAATATTATATAAAATACTATAATTAGTAGTATATACTTATAATCTTTAAGCTAAGAGACCTAGTCACCCTATTTATAAAAAAACTTAAAGTTAAAGCTATTATTATTAAAGCTTAGTCTTAAGTTTATTAGACCCTTTTAAATTTTAAATATAGTTAAATTATAGGCCTACCAGCTTATACTACCTATAAAATATAAATAAATTTATAATGTCTTTTATATATTTCTACTAAAATTGTAAAAAGGAAAGGTAACTAAAGAACTACTAATATTAAAGCTAACTAATAATAATAAATAAGAAATAAAAAAAATAAAAAATAAATAATTATTTTAAAATAAACTTTACTACCTAGTAAAATAAAAAGAATAGCCTACTAAATATAACTAATGGATCTCTAAAGAAAATATAGGGAATATATAAAGACTTATTTATAATTTTAAAAAATAAAAAAAAAAAAGATAGATAAAAAAATAAAAAAATAATAATAAAACAGCTATAGAAAAAGCCTAAAGCTCTTTTAATATAATAAAAAATTTAAATTTATTTATAAGATTTTAATTTATACTATCTTCTCTACTACCATATACTGTAAGAACAGCCTCTTTAATAATAAATAAAAACTAGTATTTAGTAATAAATAGAAGAATATAATTTAAATTCTCTAGAAGAAGATAAAGTAGCTTAGAAAAATAATATTTTTATAAGAATTTAGTAGTCTCTAGATTAAAATAAGGAAGGTAGAAAAAAAGTCTTTAATACTAAATTATAAACTTTTTATACTTACTCTTCTAGTAAAGATTAGAATAGAAGAAGAAAAATAAAAATAACTTTATTCTTACTTCTTAATACTTCTTCTAATTATTTATGGAATATGCAGTAGTATATATAGAATTTACTACTTTAAAAATAGCTACTAGCTTCTCTAATGCCTTATTAATAATATTATAAACTAAATATATCTATAGGCTGTTCTTATTTTAGTCTAGATTTTAAAATTAATAAGTTTATTTAAAAATCTTAAAAAGGTTATAGACGTCCCCAAGTATTCTAGAATAAGTTTAGAAATAATATTAATATAAGAAATATAATATTAAAACTATTAAAATATTTATTATATTATAAAGCTTTTTACTAGTCTTATATTGCTTATATAAAATTAACATCTTAAAATCTTAAATATATTTAATAGAAAAGGGTGCGTCCACCCCTAAGTTATAATTATAATAACTAGTATGGAAGTAGTATAAATATTATAAGTACTTAAATAACTAGAGCCTATTAAATAAAGGATGTGTCTTTTTTGCAGTTGCTATAATTATTATAGTAAAAAAATAAGATAAAGGTAGAAAATAAAAAAAGAATAAGAATTTATATAATTAAAAGATGTGCTGCTATATAACTAACAGTAAAAGTAATATATAATACTAAAGTAATATATATGCCTATAAGAGTAGAAAGTAACAGTAATAAAGAATTATTACTTATATATAAAATAATTAAAAAGCCCTGTTTTATTCTAAAATCCCTTTAAATAAATTATTTATAGAATAATAAAGAATCACTATAGATATATAAAATAATTAAAAGGAAGATAAAGTAAACTATAATTATTAAATTAAATAAAGCTTGCAGTAAAATTCAAAATTAGCTTTTAATTAAAATTAGTTAGTATAAAGGGAGGTATAATTATTATAGGATTCTACAGATAAATCCTAAAAGAGCTAGTTATAGACTGCTTTTAGTTATTTAGCTAGGAAGTACTAGTGCTTGTCTATATTTTTTAAATAGCTTATATTTATATACAGCTACCCCACTGACTTGTAAGGGTATTAATAATTAATTAGAGAAATATTAAAAATATAAGAGGGAATATTAAGAGTCTTTTACCTTTCTAATTCTTAAGAATTAGTCTTATATCCCTACATCTCTATACTTTTTATATTTAAAGATATCTCTACTAAACAAAGGAAGTCTCCCCTCTATAGACTAAACCTTACCTCCCTGTAGCCATGTTGTACACGGATCCTTGTCTAGTTGACGGACCCCCATCTAACAATCGGGATATCCTTACATAACTGCTCCCCCTTTAAAATAAATTATTATTTTTATTTATAAATAAATTTTATAATTTATTTATAAATAAAAATATAGACTTTTTATATACTCCTATTAAAAATTATAGCCTTTATTTAATAGAGGGCAGCTAATAATATATATTTTTAATTTAAAGTATAAAAAGAGATAGCTGCTAATTAGTTAAATTTTTATATTATTAATTTAAAAATTATATATTATTAAATTAACTTTAAGCTGCTAATTTTCTAGCTATATAAATATAAAATAGCTAAAATTTTTATAGAAGCTTTAAAATAAAGTTAATTATATTTAATTTTATTTTTAAATAAATTAGATATTATTTACAGAAGTAGGGTTGTATTTAAAATTAGTATATTATTTTAATAAAGAAATTAAGTAAAGAAGTATATAAATTATATTTAATTTTTTTTTTTATAAATTTAAAAATTAGATTATTTTTTACTTACTTTTTTCTATTAATTTAATATAAAGAATAAGTTATTTATTAAGGTAGCTAGTTTATATATTATTATTTATATTTAATATAAATATAGAATTTAAACAGCTGAAGTTAAGTATTATTTAAAGTAATAATATTAATTTCTTTATATTTAGGCTAGCTAGATTGCTTAAATTATATAAAAATAAAATAATATTAAATATAATAATAATACTATTATTATTTTTTATATACTAAAATAGCTACTGCCTATTTTTTTATATTATAATAATAGTTTATTATATTAGCAGGAGCTATAATATTTATTTATTATATTTAATATAAAATTTATATATACTTACTAGTAGGTAGTTTATTAATAATCTTAATATATTAATTAAAATTAAATTAGCTGTATAAAAAAGGCCTATTAAAAAGATATTTTTTAATAATTATTTTATTTAATAGTTTAATAGTAAGTATTTTCTATTTATAAGAATTTTTATTATATTTATATTTAATTATAAAATCTTAAGCCCCCCACCCTGCCTATAGCTATTAATTAGATTAATTAGTTTATAAATAAGCTAATAATATTAATAAAAATAGTAGAA
>JAPDES010000171.1:0-22003 GCA_027569235.1 Aspergillus sparsus
TTCTATATTAAAAAAAAAAAAACACCACATAAAATAACGTGTGTTGTTTTGGTTCACCGTCTTTTTCCACATTAAATTTTAATTGTTTGTCCCCCCCCGAAACCCAAAGTTCAGGTCCCCCTCTCTTCATGTTTTTTTTTGGTTTTTTTTTTTTTTATCCTCCACTACCCCCCCCCCCCCCCCCCCCCCCCCCCCCAATTCCTATCTTATACATAGCAATAACCACATTTGAAATGGATATGTTAACAACTATCGACAATCAAACTAGACCGGCGACGAAGCTTCAATGTCCCCCGATGGCTACGTCAGCATAACCGGACGCATCAAAGACCTTATCATCCGCGGCGGGGAAAATATTCATCCCCTAGAGATCGAAAACTGTCTCCTTACCTACCCCGACGTCGCTGATGTCTCCGTCGTAGGCGTCCCTGATGAACGGTACGGGGAGGTCGTGGCCGCATTCATAATCTCCAGAGAAGGATTAGCAGATGAAGCAGCCGCTGGCGAAGAAATCCGGAAATTTGTTGGAGAGAAACTGAGCAATCATCTCGGTAAGGAATTCATTCTACTACCTAGCTTTCCTCCTCGGTCCCCAACATCTTCCCCCCCTCTCTACTACCAATCTTTATAGATAGTTTTAAAAGTGAAAAAGAAACTAACAAACATTGAACCATGTGTCTAGTACCTAAATACATCTTCTTTCTTGAACCATCCGATTCTTTCCCCAAGACCGCCAGTGGGAAAATCCAAAAGTTCAAACTTAGAGAGACAGCAGTTAAGCTTTTGGGTGGCTCTAAAGGAGGATTAACATAAGTGGATCGTTATATATTATTTTGCTTTATTTGCATTTTTCAATTTTTGGGAGGCTTTATAATAATTAGATACTAGTATCTACGTATGTGTATACATATCTACTATTTACCTACCTAGTCATAGCATGTGCCCATAAGAGGTATTACCTGCACTACCTAGTTAAATAGGTACCTTGTACGAAGTGGCCTGCTTTTCCATTGCTTTTTTTTTTTCTGCTCTACTTTGGGTACAGGTGTTGAATCTTCTTTTGGAATTGCTTAGTCCTCGGTAGTAAGTAGGTAGGAGGTAGTATTGATAATCGATATGTGACAGCGACTTGCTGGTTATCTCCTATTTTAAGTACGAAACCAATCGCCTGTATAATTCCCAAACTTGTGTTTGTCTTTGCAGTCAGTTGGCAATTATCAACACAAATTGAGGGAAATAAAGGGAAAATTGAAAAAAAAAGGTTCGTTGATTCATTTATCGTTCTGTATATAAGAACAAAGATAATAACTAACAATCATAATAATAATGATAGTATATCAATAGGTAGATAGACAAGGGCACTATGCACAATGAGCTGTTATCCAGACGCTTTGCAAATATATACGAAACGTTCCAGTCAAGAGGGCTTTGCCAGATTCTGGGTATAGTATGTCAAAAGTACGGTAAGTAGGGGCTCAAAAAAATATAAATAAAAGAAGAGAAAAAGATAAAGATGCCAGCACTCGAAAGTTAAAGGAAAGGGGAAAAGAAACTAGAAATGAAAAATGAATATGAAGCAAAAAAAAAAAAAAGGAAGAAGAGGGAGAAAGAAGAGACCCAAAGCAATATATCCTAATGGTTGGGTAGGGATCACAACAGCCCGGGGGTAGCCATTCATATCATAGCATGATATATAAAGCCCAATTCGCAAGTAGCGTATATGTTAATAGGAAAGAGGGTATAATGAAATAAACCTGCTGAAAATGAGGAAATAAGAATATGCCGAAGACGTAAGACAATAATCTCAACATATTAGAGCCCGCGAAATAAAAAGCAGAATGCAAGCTGTTCAAGTTTCCCGCTATCCACAACGGGATTGCCACGCACCCGAAACCCGAATTAGAATGTTAAATTGTAGGCTAGAAGCACTTTAATTTCCTTTTCTTTGGGTCATAATGACGGTCAAAGGAGGGAGTCAACTCATTGAACCGAAATTCCATCCTCATCTCTAAAGGACCGAAGGAGGGTGTAGGTAGTCGCAGGAAATGGCTCTCGGACATGCTTGGCATATGGTATTTGCGCGAGGCATTTTCACCATTGCTCAAATTAGTGGGCCTGGATGTATGTGGTGAAATAAAACCCAGTCTAGAAATCGCTAAAAAGAGCTTCGTATTTGGCCTTTAAGTCCTCGGTGTAAAGAGCTTGGCCTTTTGGGTCTGGATCTGGATAGTCCTCGAAATTGCCAGTATCAGCAGGATGGTCGACCCTTGGAATAATAGGACCTTTGACGCGACGGTTATATAGATTGTCCCAGTTGATATCCGTGAAGAAAGGGTGGGACTTGACTCGTGCCGAGCCACCGGATATATGCCCCAGACGTTCGCTCGGATTAGTTTTACACAGCAACGATATGATGTTCTGAGCAGCTGGAGACATGTTTTGTGGAAATCGTATACGGCCTTCGACGATTTGCTCGTAGATGCGCATTGGATTTTGGTCCCAGAAAGGAGGTTGTCCCACTAGAAATTCATAGATCAGAATTCCCAAAGCCCACCAGTCCACTGCAAGACCATGACCGCTGTTATGGATGACTTCTGGTGCGAGATATTCGGGGGTACCACATAATGTATAGGTTTCACGGTCGCCGACTTGCTTTGCAAACCCAAAATCCACCAGCTTGATGTGTCCGTCAGCATCTAAAAGAATATTTTCTGGTTTCAAATCACGATAAACAACCCCCTCGACATCGTGGAGATACTCGATTGTCATTGTTATTTCGGCAGCGTAGAACCTCGATGTATTCTCGTTAAATCGTCGTGCACGACGTAGGTAACTGAAGATTTCTCCTCCAGGACAATAATCCAACTGTAAGGGTGTTAGAATGTCCAAAAATGAGCAAGAGGAGAGACGCATACCAGCATATATAGATTTTGATCATCGGAGAAGGAAGATATTAATGTTGTGATGAATGGATGGCCGGAAACATCGGCAAGCGTCCTACGTTCGTTGCGCACATGTTCCACTTGCTTAAGTTTGATCACTATGAAGCAGGAAAACCACCAGCGGATTAATTAAAAAGTATTCCAAAGCAAAAATCCTGGGACAGGTTCTCACCGTCCGCTTTTCGAAGTATCTTGAGCGCATAGACTCTATCCGGTTTTGCTTTCTCCTCCTGCAATCTCACCAACCAGACGCGGGCAAAAGTGCCTGTGCGAAGAAGAAAAGCCTACCATCAGACCGTGACCTGGATCCGAGAGCCATGGATTGTCACTAACCAGTTCCAAGAGTCTTTAATAGAACAAAGTCTTTCACGCTTAACTGACGGGCGGCAACCCCCAGATGCTTCTCTTCTGGTCGCTCGGCGATAACAAACGGGTTGAAGCGCCGCTGTGTCGGCGGTCGGACCGATATGAGTTGCTTTTCCCTCCTGTGAACATCATTCGGATTTGGTCCGGTCATGTTTATTGGGGCCGATGATCCCTGCAACTCGTTAGGTGTCGAAGGGTCGACGGTTCCTGAAGCCATTGGGATGGCGCGGGATCATATCTTGGGGGGAGGGGGACCAGAGGAGGGGGGGGGGGAAGAAGGCTGGGGAGAGAGGCAGAGAGTGAGGAAGAAAGAAAGTAGCTACCGGAGTGGCAATTGAGTGAAATTGCGGGGTCCCCTAAATGCAAGAAAATGAAGTGATGGAAATGAATTCAAACATAGACATGAGGGATCTTGGCCGTGGCAGCGACCAAGAGAGGATGTCGCAGGTTAAAACAGAGCTTCTTTTCTATTTTTTCGCTTCCCTTTTTTGGGGAGGGCAATAGAGAGACATGGCGGCGCTACGGGGGCTCTGACGTTACCGACTGGCGGGGCAGACTTGGTACCTGAGATCAACTCGCAATCCTTCCTCCTCTACCTCTCTATGTAAGGTACTACTTTAACCACTCGGGAAGAGATGGGAAATAGGCGAGGATTAGATTAAAGAGAATAAGAATAACAGATTTCACCCGGTGATATCAATTATTGGAACACATGGATGCATGTCCTACTAGTACAGGGAAAACCAATTTCCCCCCCAGAATTCTAAGAAAGGGGAAAAAAAAAAAAAAAAAAAAAAAAAGAAAAAAGAAAAGAAAGAAAAATAAGTGGTAATCGAAATTTCCCCATGCCGACTGTACCGCTATATTCAGTTCAGGTAGGAGAGAAGAGATCCGTGATACTGCGGATCTTTTTGCAACAGCTTGAATGGACCGATCACGGTGGTCGTAGAATTTATACAGGAGGAAGGAGCTAGGATAACGAGCATACTCGGTATCGGATCAAGTCGCCATACATGGAAATCCAAATGCAATCATTAAATAGAGCTCAACCAGAGCTCTTAGAGTTGAGGATTAGACCAACAATCAACCTGTCCACATTAGTATATCATTAGCTCCGCATCCTGGATTATACAATCATACCCATAGAGACCCAAAACCTCGCCAAAAATCAAAATGAGAATCATTCCAACATAAACCCTGGATTGTTGCATATACGCACGCACTCCCTAAATCCTATGTTAGGGCCCACGAACGTTGGCTTCATAAATGTTTGGTGATTTGCTTACCGCATCCCCAACAACTCCAATTGTATATCCGGCGGCCACGCCTGCGAGACCAACTGATAGTCCAGATGCAAGATGCATAAATCCCCTTTCAGATTGTCAGTAATTCCTTAAACCCAAGAGTACTGATAGCACTGCACTCAAACATACGTATATAAACTCAGGTTTTGGATTGGAGGAGGGTTCAGGTCTCCGGCGATGAGAACCGCGATAACGAGTCCATAGACAGCAATGATACCGGACATAACGACGGGGATTAAGGACTATCGTTTCTGGTTAGTTTTGAGGAGAGTCGCGAATGACGAGTTATTTCCATGCCTTCATAATCAAGTCCGGCCTAAATGTTCCCACACCGGAGATACCAATTCCCGACTTTGCAGTGCCATATGCCGCTCCTAGTGCTAAATATTGTTGTTAGTTAGAAGTTCCTTTTTTAGAAGAAAGAATCATTTAATTTAATCGAGGAACTTCTGGTTAACATACACCCAAAGATCATCTTTCGAGAGACTGTGTTAGTATACTAGGTTGCGATAGGTTCCAGGTTCCTCAGTACTCACAGCAGAAGCAATGCCTGCCTGAAGAAGGGGTTAGCGATGTCCTTTATTGCTCGGCTGCTTCAATAGACTGGAGGGAGGAAAGACAATAAGCTAAGTACATCACTTACAAAGGACAGAAAGGGGGCGAACTTGGGGGTAAGCTCGCTGTCAGACATGATACACTGTCGTGGGAGGGATAGAAGGAAAGGGGAAAGGGAAGTAAAAAAAGAAAAGGAAGAGAGAACAAGAAAGGAAGAGAAGTGAACAAAAAAGAAAAAAAAAAGAAGAAAAACAACAAGAGGGAGAATCAGAAGCTAGAGATTCAATTCCCTAATAGATATAAATCGATTCGAGAAGGAAGGCCACAGCTAAGTATGAAGGCTGAAGCTAGTTCAGGTCGGTAATCTCAATGGGAGAGATCCGGGAAGGTGTTTGTTCCAAGTGGTCGCGCAGGCCGCCGTACACACTCGTGGCCAATCTGGGTTAAGCCTGACATGTGCCTGTTCAACCCAACAACGAACTTGAATTTGACCCCCCGTGCAGCAGCTTTATTATTATTATCTCCTTCAACTGTCCTGACAGTGCTCGACCTCACCACCTCCCTTTGACCGTCTCCCCTCTCCCCTCCCCTCATTCCTTTCCTTCTTCGTCTTCGTCTTCTTCCTCTTCCCCCCCTCCCCCCTCCTCCTTTCGCTTCCCCCTCCCTCCCCACCCTCTTGGTCGTCCCCATTCTTCCACCACTCCGCCCCTAAAGTACACACCAGTGAGTCCCGGCTGGACTGCCCTCTCCGGCATTCCCAGGCACGGCCTCCTCTCGATCTATCGATCCACCTCAAGGGAAGAAAAGGATGCTGAGGTTATGAACTGCAAGGGCACTGGTTTGCCATTGCGCTCAAAGACACCTAGCGCACTCGATCGTTACCACGCACACGCACACACACTCACATATACACCACACGGTGTTGACTTGAACCAGTACATCGAGGCATGAAATATTGACAGCCCATCTGGAATTTCGAATTTCTCCGTTTCTTATCAATTTTATTCCTTGTCTCTTTTCCTTTTATTTTCTTATTCTATTTACTATTATCTTTCCTCAACTTATTTCCTCTTCTTACCCTTTTTGATTCGCCTATAAATCATCCCCCCGTGGAGTACCCTTTATCCACATCCGCCCCCCCCCCCCTCTTCCATTTCTCCTATCTGCACGATTTCGAACGACCTTCCCGCGACGTCTCTGCACGCTCATTACGACCGGAACCGATACCCTGATTGTCTCAAGACTCTACTACGAATTTAAATATCTATCACAGTGCATTGTCGGGTCTCCGTTCTATCCGAAGGGGGGGAAAATTTAAATACATCAACGAAAGAACACGACTGTGAATACGAAGGGAGGAGATATCATACACGATGGCTGATTTAGGGGGCCAGCAAGGCCGGAACTACCGGCCTTATGGAGGACACCCCTCCTCCTTTCAGCGTGATGCCGCATTCTCCGAGATCTTCGGCGGAGCACCGCCTCCTGGACGTTCTCAAACAATGACTTCCCAGACTCCTCAGTTCTCTCAAGATAGGGCTCATACAATGTCATCGCATGTACCGCATCCCCAGCTGCAAAGAGGTCCACCACCACCAACACGTCAGATGCAAAATGGATATGCACCCAGCCCACCGAATGGTCAAGGAAGCTATCAAGCTTACCCCGGATCTATGGCGCCGCCGCCGCCACCACCACCACCACAACAACAACAACAGCAACAGCCCTCCCCTCAAAACCCTCCTCCCCGACCATACCCTGGTCGATTTGCTTACCCGCAGCCTCAGCGTTTAGATTCCCGGCCGAATCCAGGACCCCAGTACCCCGATGCGAAGGGTTACGGCCGACCGATACCTCACCCTGCTCTAAATTCTGACCCTTACAGATCGAGATCCATGGCAATGGCGAGGATGGGAGGACCCCCGGTTTATCAACCCCCCCCAAGCAGCTTCAATCACACATCCGCCACCGCCTTTCGCCAGCAGCCCTATAACGCAGCGGCTCCAATAACAGCCCAGGGGCGTGTGGTGCCAGAAAGACATGGAAACGACCGTGCCATGTCTTTAACTTCGTACTCGGCCGATCGGGAGCACACACACACCACAAGCACTGGACGTGTAATACCGAACAGAAGGCAGCCGTCTGGTCCTAGCCAGTCTCCCATCTCCCCCAACGAACCGGACCCCATGAATGCTCCCAACATAAACGGTAGATCTCGACCGCCAAGTGATGGCTCGACAAACTCACGGTCCTTCTCCATGGCATCAACTATCACTACGGATCGAGCTATGAGTATGCAAAGTAATCTAACATATAAACAAAGCCCACAAACGCCAAACACACTCACATTGAGTAACTCTCGTCGGAGTAAAGTGCCACTGGTTTATCCAGCCTTACTCTCACGAGTGGCCGATGTTTTTCGCGAGAGGATCGCGCTCGCCGAGCGACAAAAGAACGGACTATCGTATCAAAATGCCTTTTCTGGTGCGGACGCAGTGGATCTTATAGCCAGCATCATCAAGACTACCGATCGAAATCTGGCCCTTCTACTGGGACGTGCCCTAGATGCCCAAAAGTTCTTCCACGATGTCACTTACGATCATCGCCTTCGAGATGCCCCGGGTGAGATTTATCAATTCAAGGAAACAATGGGGGAGGAAGCCCCTAGCTCAGAGGTTGATGGGGTCTTTACATTACTAACTGAATGCTATTCGCCAACCTGTAATCGAGATAGCTTGTGCTACTCAATCGCCTGTCCCAGACGACTTGAGCAGCAAGCAAGACTAAATTTGAAGCCACAGCCTGGATTACGAACGTCCCCATCTAAGGGAAGTCTGCATATTGACGATGACGATGCCGATGATAATCAGAAATTGTGGATCAACATGGTTCCCAAGGAGGTTTCGGATAGCGTGGACGACAAGGAAAAGAAGCGCCAGGAAATCATCTTCGAGATCATGTATACGGAGCGCGACTTTGTTAAGGATCTAGAGTATCTTCGCGATTTCTGGATGCGGCCTCTTCGTTCTGCTAGCAGTGCAAATCTTTCCCCCATTCCGGAACACCGACGGGAAAAATTTATTCGAACAGTGTTTGGAAATTGCTTAGATGTCTTAAAAGTCAACAGCGGGCTATCTGAGGCTCTCAATGCTAGACAAAAGGAAAATCACGTCGTGAGGACAATTGGTGATATATTCCTTCAACATGTCCCACGCTTCGATCCCTTTATTAAGTACGGTGCAAATCAGTTATACGGCCGCTATGAGTTTGAAAAAGAAAAATCATCCAACCCGAGCTTTGCAAGATTTGTAGAAGAGACGGAACGTCTCAAGGAATCTCGGAAACTCGAACTGAATGGATATCTGACCAAACCAACCACACGTCTGGCAAGGTATCCTCTCCTTCTTGAGCAAGTCTTGAAAAATACTGCCGATGACAACCCAGACAAGGAAGATATTCCTAAAGCAGTCAAAATTATTAAAGATTTCTTATCGCGTGTCAATACCGAGAGTGGAAGAGCGGAGAATCACTTTAACCTGGTGCAACTGAATGCAGCGTTGAAATTTGCTCCAGGCGACTATGTCGATCTCAAGCTAACAGAAGAAAACCGCCAGATGTTGACCAAGATGGCGTTCAAGAAAACCCCGACAGACACCTCTGAAGTGACCGCGTATCTCTTTGACCATGCTGTTTTGCTTGTAAGAATTAAAGTCGTGAATAAACGTGAGGAGTATCGAGTTTATAGAAAACCAATTCCTCTCGAACTCTTGGTCATTGCGCAAATGGACGAAGTACTACCAAGAGCTGGCATCCCTAAGCGACCATCGTCTAGTTTGCTCTCCAATAAGACCGCTACAAACCCTCCTGCCACAAAAGATGGGCTTCCTATCACCTTCCGACATCTTGGTAAAGGTGGCTATGAGCAGACTTTGTACGGCACATCCCCAACTCAACGAAGAAAATTCATGGAGCTGGTTGAAGAACAGCAAAGAAAACTCAGAGAGCGAAATAGCAACTTCTATAACAAAACTATCCTCTGCCAAAATTTCTTCAACACAATTAACAGAGTCAACTGCCTCGTCCCAATTGGTATGTTTTATGAAATTCTTGTCTAGAATCAACTGCTGACATGCATCATAGATGGTGGTCGCAAATTAGTCTACGGCACAGACAGTGGCATATATCTTTCAGATCGCTGGCCGAAAGACAAGTCTGCGAAGCCAAGGAGAGTCCTTGATGCCAGTCAAGTCACTCAAATAGACACACTGGAAGAGTATCAACTGCTCCTGGTTTTGTCAAATAAAACTTTGTCCTCATATCCAATGGAGGCCCTCGAGGTTGGTGAAGGCCAAAATTCGTTAGCCAAGCGACCAAAGAAGATCCAAGGCCATGCAAATTTTTTCAAGTCTGGTATTGGTCTCGGCCGCCATCTAGTTTCTTCGGTAAAAACCTCAACACTATCGACTACCATCAAGGTGTACGAGCCAATAGACAACCTCGGCAAGGGAAAGAAGAAGTCTACAGTGAGCAAGATGTTCCAGAGTGGCCAGGATACCTTGAAGCCTTTTAAAGTCAGTATAGCCCTCTCACCAAAAACAGACGGTGGATTCTAATTATATCTTTAGGAATTCTACATCCCTGCAGAATCATCGTCAATTCATTACCTCCGTTCTACCTTATGTGTAGGCTGTGCCCGCGGGTTTGAGGTAGTCAGTCTTGAAAGTACCGAAACACAATCCCTTCTAGATCAGGCGGATACCTCCCTAGACTTTGTTGCACGTAAAGAAAACGTGAAGCCAATCCATATCGAACGCATGAACGGGGAGTTCCTCCTCAACTACAGTGACTTTTCGTTCTTTGTCAATCGCAACGGCTGGCGGGCCCGTCCTGATTGGAAGATCTCGTGGGAAGGCAATCCTAACGCATTTGCACTTTCCTACCCTTACATCCTTGCCTTTGAGCCCAATTTTATAGAGATTCGGCACATCGAGACCAGCGAGTTGATCCATATTATGACTGGAAAGAACATTCGCATGCTCCACTCCTCCACACGAGAGGTAGGATTCCGTAAATGACCCATCTTTCTATTTCTGGTAACTGACGTCAAATTAGATTCTCTATGCATATGAAGATGATGGGGGTGAAGACGTCGTGGCCAGCTTGGATTTCTGGAACAAACCGCAGCACTAGGTCGACAGAAACAGAAGGAGATAATAGGACTTGCTTTTGAAACTGCCTTTTTTTCTTCCTTTGTCTTTTAGAACGGCCTGCTTTCTCTTTTCATTTCCCCTTTTTCTTTTCCATTCTGGAGGTATCCCTAGCATCTCTACTTTGCCTTTTTTTCTCTTCCCCCCCCTCCGGGGTAAATGCAGTTGTCCCGCATTTTGCTTACTTAAAGCTTGAATCTCCCTACCTCCACAACCCTTTTTTTTTTTTTTGAGCTGCTTCGAAAGATTTTTTTCTTTAATACCTCGAGTCTCGTTGAGATGATTTTTTTAATCAGTTCAACCATGATCTCCTGTTGGGCCCTACTTCTCGCTGTGTACAATGAAGCGCAATACCATATGCTTTTCTTTTTTCTCTTTTTCTCTGCCTTCCAATTTTCTCTTCTCTATGTTTTATTTTTCTTTTCCTTTCTTCTCGATTTTCATTTCATCCTATAATTACTCTTTGTCTTGGTTGTTCATATATACAACCCTGTATTACGTCTTTGTTTTATTTAAAAGTGCTCCTCACCCATAGCGAAATTACCTAGGTACTTATAGCTGCAGGGGAAGCTGGCACTGACCCAATCTTCTAAATTCAAGTGATTTTTTTACCATACTTTCCATATATCCAACCCTACATCTTCTATCTATATACTTCTCAATATATTATCTTAGACAAAGGCCCCCCCCGCCTTATAGTAAAACAGGGGGGGACAAACAAAAGCAATATATAGCTACTAAAATTTAGGAAATATCACGATACAGATACTTTTCTTCCTCATAAACTACTATTCAACTAGAAGACAGAATAATAGAAGAGATAAGACGCAAGCCACAAGAGCACACAAAATATGAAATGACAAAAGAGGGAATCTTGCTGCGCTGCTGAGATTGGAGACAGGGTGTCATTGATAAAAAGCAGAAAATGAAATGGGGAGTAAACAATAAGGAGTTTATGCAGGTGATCCAGCGACAACTGTCAACGATTAAAAAAATGCTATCTCTGGCCCCGAGCGTCGCAACACGGGAATATGGAACTAAGGGTGGGAAATCTTCGGCCGAATTAAAAAGAAGACATGAAAGAAGTCAGACAGAAAAAAAAAAAAAAAAAAATTTGAAAGGCAAGAGAGCAGCGACAGATTCCGTCAATTTTGGCCTGGGTTCACCCAGTGCTTGGTGCAAGTAATGGAAAAGAAACGGAACGTTGCATTTGCCCTCCACTCCCTTCCAAACGAGAAGCTATTAACGTGAATAAACAGTCCACAAAAATTATCCCCATAAACAGTTACAACTGCTGTGCCACGAATTCCGTAACATCGGCACAGACGGTGCTCACAACCTACACCGTCCCCTCCAAAAGACAAATCTTTGGCGAGATTCATTAAGCATCTCCGTTGGCGGCTTCGAGCTGGCTCGCCTCGCGTGCCATGCGGGCTTCAATTTCCCTTAGCTGGCTTTCACGAGCCAACAGTTCCTGGCGTTTCTCAGCAATCTCACGTTGGACCTTAAGTTCGATCTCACGGAGCTTCTCTTCTTCACGACGAAGCTGTTCTTCCTTCAGGCGAACAGACTGGGATGCTAGATCTTCTGGGTTCATAGATGAATCCCCACCTCTGCAAATACATAAGCAAATGATTAGTAAACAAAAGCCGAGTGCCGGTCAAGGTCTTGTAGTATTATAAGGGGGAATAAAAGAAAAAGGGGCGGGGAAACATACGCAGAAGCACCATCAACACTCTTGCTGAGCTTCTCAGTACGATAGTTTTCATAAAGGAAATCGTGGGTAATCTCCTTTAGGTCTGCGAGATGACTGTGGAGAAGAGCACTTCGAATGGCCAAGAAATCGGAATGCCGTGGGTTTTCGACTTCAACAACACCCCAGGGGTATTGTCTGGCTCGGACTTTGCGGCCATCGATCTCCACAAAATCATCAGAGCCAACGATGGCAAAGGGCATCAGTCCACGAAGCTCAGCATTCTCCTCTACTGTATCTTCGTCATCCTCCTCAATGTCGTACGGGAAGTTGTAAACAGGGATGCGGTAGTGTTCGATATCCTCCATAATCAACTTCTTAGACTCGGCAAGTTCAGCGGGGGTAAGAGAATCGGCCTTTCCGATTACGGGAATAACATTGACACGAGGGGAAAGGCGCTTCATCAATTCAATGTCCAACTCGCGCAGGCCGTGGCCAGTCGGTGTGATGAAATAGAGGAGAACGTGAACACGGTTATCCCTGAAACGGGGGTTACGCTTAATTCGTGATTCTTCTGCGAGGATGTCATCGTATTGGCGCTCCAAGTATCCAACAATTTCACCAAAACTATAACACGGTTAGTTCAGGTTGGCGTTAACATGGGTGGTGGCGACCACATGCCTTGCTTCATTATCAATCTGATCACCGAAACCCGGGGTATCAACGATGGTGAGGGAGATTCTGGTGCCTTCGTCGTCCAATTCGAGCTCTTTTGGTTTAATACGTGTAATTAGCGCCTAGAAAATCAGTGGGGCGCTATCCGGCATATGCATACCAACTGTCACTGGTTTAATGCGGACACCCTCCTCAATATGAGCATTGGCGGCGTCGTCTGCATCCTTGCCCTGCAGGACCTGCTTTCCGCAAAGAGTATTGACGAAGGTCGTGCGTCCTATCAGGGGGGAGGGGAAAAGGGGAGTCTAGTTAGTTCCAGGAGCAGGGTCGTATGCAGACAAGGGAATACATACCAGTTCCACTTGCACCACAGACCATCAAACAGAACTGAATACCCTTCTTGACATTTTTCTTGCGACGGAGCTTAATCTGGAGGATGAGACAGGAAGCATTAGTTTACCCGAGTTAATCAATTGGGGCCTGATTTGGGACTATTATGGCAACTGGGAATCCTGGCTGGGGGACCATGGTGAGAGGGGGAGAGGGGGGGGGTGGGAGGGGAGTTGAGAGAGTGGATCATCTTTTGAAGCCGTAAAGGCAGAAAGGGGAAGTTACATACCGCGTTGAGGGCGGACGACATGGTGGGCTATAAAGGGGGGAAGGGGAGAGAAGGAGGAAAACGAAAGGAAAGAGAAGGATTGAGAAGGAATTGAGGAAATAGAGAGGTGACAGCGAGTGGAAGAGACAGATGAGAGAGGAGGAGCAGAGGTAAAGAAGGATGAGGGATTGCTTGCTCTCCTGAGGTCGAGTGAACAAGCAAAAGAGAGCAGGAGAGTGAGAGAGCCGGTTAGGTACTACTGAGTTACTTGGCAGTTAGGGGGAAAGTGAAGGCGCCAGATTGGGCTTAGTTTGTTTAGCTTCCACTGACAGAGAGTCCCCGTACTTTTACACGTCTGGTACCACTGTGTACCAGAACCCCCTTTCCCTTTGCAGCTCCGCCTGCACCAATCAAGCACTGTCTTCCCTCGTTGCTCCCCCTCCACCCAACTTCTCCAGATCGGAACAGCCTCTGTAATATTTGTTTTTTTTTTTCTTCTTCTATATCCTCAGTGTGTAGTCAATTACCACTAGGGAAGGTCGCTACCTAGAGTTGAGAGTGACTGTATGTGATATATTCTTGGGCTATATATTGAACTTGCCTATTATTGAGTATATCAGGATCTTTTGAGGTAGCTCATACCTACCTAGGTACCTGGGGAGTACTACCAGCTGATACTGAAATGCCATCCTGTAATTACCTGATTTATTCTTACCTATCCAACTCTGGAGGCTTTCAATAATTGTCTTGTCAATGGAATCTTTCTTTACAGAATTAGAATGTAAGTTGTATAAAACACAATAAAAACATCCAGCCAATTTTTCTTTTTCTCATCAATGGATACACCATGCAAACAAACAACCAATATAATACACCAGTGACATGAAACATCCCTCAAAGGAAGAAACAAGATAGAAACTTGGATAACTGCCAATGTCAATCAACAATACTATTTAAAAAAAAAAGGTTACCAAAATTTGGAAACGTACCTCAGTGCTGGGATTTATGTACCTCCCTGCCTAAGGTAGTGAGTAGCCAACTCTGATTCGATGTTCTACTACTTTCAGGGGTTAAATATTGGGGAAAGACCAAAGACATGATTGATTTCTGGCCGTGGGTCGTTGCGGGCCGTGTATTTGATACGTCGATATTTACCATACCCTGCATTATTATGTCAACGAGGCTCTATCCACATTTGTTCATCAGGTCTCTTAAGTCATCTATGCAAATAAATTGAGAAGAAAAAAAGGGAAAAAAAAAAAAAAAAAAAAAAAAAAGCTAAAGACAGCAAGTACAAACAAAATAGTAATCAAGGAAGTAAAAGAAAAAGAAAGAATTACATCACCTCGGGGCAAGACAGAAATGAAGACAGAGGAAACGGGTCATGTGATAGTTCTAGCAAACTATTCCAGCACATACCTAAAACCTAGTCAAGGAGATCCCATCCCAGTGAACTAAACTATTATATTACTAGTTCAATATATAAATAATTAGAATTACATAAACATCGTCAATAAACTATAAATCCACTATATCTTTTAGAACTTGACATGTATTAACATGAGTGATTGATTTGGAAGGTGACCTTGTTTTTTTTTAATTATCACCTGACTTGGGTTAGCTCTCCCTCTCCACCTGATGATAGTGGCGGATAAGGAGCCCGTAAATGTGAGGGCCAGCGGAATTTGTAGATCTCCAGTAGTTTGTCCGTCTCCCTCCTGCATCCATCTCCTAACTTTAAAATCAGCCAAGTAGATAGCCTGTCTTCCTGCTTATCAGGATGAATACACGACAGGTTATTGATGAATCTGTGGGGCCATTTACCCTGTCGGCCACCTTTAATCATGACAACTCCTGTTTTTCTATCGGCTTGGAGACAGGATTCTGTGGTAAGGCTGGTCTGATGATCTACATAAGCCCTCATGCGACAAGCTCTCTTTTGCCCCAGAGAAACAGAACCAAGCTAAGATAATCTACCCAGTCTTCAATGCAAACCCTTGTGAACTCAAAGTGTCCAGAGGTATTCAATAATCATTATGCCCACACTGCTACACCCTCCATTCGGAGCACCCTCGTTGCTGATTATACAATGATCTCGATATAGATTTCAATGCTGGCATCGGCGTTGCAGTTATGCTAGGTCAATCCAACTACCTAGCTATCGTTGGAGGTGGAAAGCAACCCAAATTTCCCCAGAACAAGGTGTGGCCTATCATCACATCCCCTCATCGTTTGCCGAGTCTATGACTCTAAACGTTGCAATGTTTTTTCAGTCATCTACTTACTCGGTGCTCATAGTTAGTGATTTGGGATGATGCAAAGCAAAAATCTGTCATCACTCTCGAATTTCGCACCTCCGTCCTCGGCGTTCAATTGTCAAAATCGCGCATTGTTGTCGCTCTATTGAATAGCATCCACATATTTGCCTTTTCTAACCCCCCACAGAAGCTCTCTGTATTCGAAACCACCGACAACCCACTTGGCCTAGCCTGTCTAGGTCAGAAGCTGCTTGCATTTCCCGGTCGTTCCCCTGGGCAAGTCCAGATAATAGAACTAGAGACGGGTAATGTCAGCATCATACCGGCGCATAGTTCACCCTTGCGCGCCATGGCTCTCAGCCCCGATGGCGAGGTACTAGCGACAGCGAGTGAAGCGGTATAGTCAACTCATCTAACTCTTTGTGCAATGATAGCCATCCAACTAACACAGCACACTCAAAGGGTACTTTAATACGGGTGTTTTCGACAAGCAACTGTACAAAAATAGCCGAACTACGGCGAGGAGTTGATCGCGCTCAAATATTTTCACTTGCTATCTCGCCCTCAAATAATCTATTGGCTGTCACGTCTGACAAGTCTACTTTACATGTCTTCGATCTCCCTCATCCACAAAATATGCCATACCGTAGTCAGCCAGCGTCGTCATCCGAGGAAGGGATAAACCAAAAATGGGGCATCCTGGGAAAAATCCCTCTACTTCCTAGGGTTTTTTCGGACGTTTATTCGTTTGCAAGCGCGCACTTTGAAATTGGAGACGAAATATCTCCAGGCTCCACCCATGTTCCCCCTCTAGGAACATCCTTTATTCGGCCATTAAAAGGGGTCATAGGGTGGTCTGACAACAAAACCATTCTCGTCGTCGGTTCAGGCAGAGGCGGACGCTGGGAAAAGTTTGTCCTTCATGAAGGGGACGAGGGCAAGCGGCACTGCGTCAGGGAGGGCTGGAAAAGGTATTTCGGAGGGAGTTGAAGAAAAAGGGGGGCGTGTCAAATCCCTTGTCCAGGGAAACACAGGAATATTTATCTCGACAATACTGGGAAGTAAAAGCCATCCTTCATTAGGGCCACAACCATTCTTCGGCAAGGCTGTCTGACAACGAAAAGTGCAGCCAAAAGCAAAAGCATGCATTCCACCGGTAAGGATGAGGCATAAAATTGCAGCTTTGCTTTTCATTCAGCTTGCAATAGGTGTCTTTGGATCAGTGAAGGCGACCACACTTAATTTGGGCTCAAGGGCATGGTGCCCAAATTAGTGACCATAGACATATAGTCATAATTAGCATAGAGAATATTTGAGAGATTTATCGGCGACGATCATGTCTATCTCGATTCCGTCGTGTGTCGGGGGACCGTGAACGCACAGGATTTCTGTCTCTGTAAGAAGTATCCCTTCCTGTCTGTTCCTTGTAGTCCCGAGTAGTCCGCTCTCGAGACCGGGAACGGTCATCATCATGTCGATGACGACGGTGGTGACGAGAATGGCGACTGGACTTGTCCCGGTTATCATCTCTCTTGCGTGATGACTTCTCTCTCCTAACTTGTTTCTCTAGTGCTCGAGCAACTTCTTCTTTCTTCTCTTCGATAAGAAACTCCTTCATAGGATCCTCTTCATCATGGTTCTTTATCAGCTCCTCGAGTTCAATTTCCTCCTTAAGAAGAGCCCGTCTTCGGGGCTCAGGATCTTTTGATTCATTCGATCTCCTTTTCTTCCCCCTTCTTCTCTCATCATCGTCTGTGTCTCTACCTGCATCTCTATTTGTCGCTTCACCCATTAATTTAGCGACATTATCGCCTTCTTCTTCCTCATCGCGTTTTTTATACCTCACGTGGTCGACACGGAGCATCCTACCCAGAACAGTTGCTCCACCAAGGTTATCCACAGCGAGATCAGTACTGCGCTGGTCTTCATATTTGAGAAAGGCAAAGCCACGGCTCTTTCCAGTTTCTTTGTCGCGCACCAGGTTTACGTGAACCGGTTCTCCATATTGTGAAAATATCGTGATAATATCGCCCTCTGAAAGATCGAATGGAAGACCACCAATGTAAATATAAGCCGTGTCTCGGTAATCGGCGTGCCAGGAAGCCTCAGGAGATCTAGATAAATTTTATCCTAAGGTTAGCTTAAGGCAAGTTGGGGCGACTAGCAGATACGCACATAGCATTTTCTAGCTCGCGCTTATTGAGCGCTTGAATTTGACGGATACTATTCATTTTGCGCAATCAAGCTTGTGGGGGGGGAGCCAAAAACCAAAACACTGCCAGGTAGAGGTCAGGTTAGCTACCCAGATTCAGATTATTATAATGATTGGAATCAAAAAGTGAAACCACTCAGATGCCGTTCCTTGTTATCACGTGATGAGGAGCTCCCCAATCGGGATATTTGGGGTGGTTCTTTGAGGGCGTTGTGATCAGGGGAGAGGCACTTTAAACATCCACCTTCCAGGACACAGGGATATTCTACTAGCATATCATGGTCCTTAGAAGGTTAGAAATCTTGAACTCCGCTGGAAGAGTACCCTCATAAGTTGCCGATCGTCGAGCTCTCCCGCTTTAGTGTATCGGTTACGCCGCCGCATACACGTCCCCTGATCTTGTTCCGCTTTCCTGGGCCGATATCCACAACTCCAAGAGACCAGAGTCAACGCGTCAGACCTTTCGAGACACTAACAAGGCTGCATATAATCCGTCTGGGATGCTCTGCGCCTGCTGAGCATGGTCAGGATTGGACAGACAATGTCAACCTCAAGTCAAATTCCGGGGTCGAAATTCGGCATGGGAAATAACAGTCGGCCATCTAGTAAGGATGGACCAAAGAAAAACATCTGGTCGTCTATGCTGGATAGCGCTGCACATGGAAAGCGCCTACCTGAAAAGAACCTCTTAATTCTAGGTGCGCCATCTCCCGTCTCCCTGGATGCCCAGGGTGTGCTTCCTTTTTGATCTCTCCCCCCCGGGAAAAACGACGCACCCTACCCTGCGCTCTGCTGATTACAAGGCTTCATTTTTAGGAGGTACACCTGAGAGTCAGAGAGGATTCTTAGACACTCTATCTGCAGATACTTCAGATCCGGGTTTATCGAAAGAGAAGCGAAAGGGCAAACTCCCCCCGGTCGCTAACCAGTTTGCTCTGGGGTACACATACCAGGATGTACTGGATGCGGACCAAGAAGGTAGGCCTCACTGATTCTTGTCTATTGCTCGGGCCTTTTTGGGTGACTCCTATGTTAATTGTCATTTCTATTACCAGATACATTGGCACGTGTCTCTGCATATTCGCTTTCCGAGCCTTCCCTCTCCTTTGCACCCCTTCTAAAACCACTTTTGACACCCCAGTCTATCCCGGAAACTTTGGTTGTGATTCTTTTAGATTGGTCTGACCCCTGGACATGGGTCAGACGACTTCGAGAATGGGTCCGCCTTTTACGGCACGTGCTTATTTCCCTTGATGATGAGACTAAGATTGTGATGGAGGAAAACATGACGGAGTGGAGAGACCGGAAAAGAGGCTTGGACCCTGCTGCTGCGGGGGCACAGGGTCTTACCAGTCCTGGAGGTGCAGTTACGATACCTCTAGGGCCTGGTGAGTGGGATGAGGGATTAGGCGTTCCGCTATGTGTGGTTTGCCAAGGGGTATGTAACTTCACCCATCCTCTCCCCACTCGGGGTAATGATCGGCTGCTAACGAATATTTATCTCGGGTTACGAAGGCGGATAAAATCGAAAAGCTCGAGAAGGACCACGGCTGGCATGAGGAAGAGTTTGATTTTATTCTTCAGTTCTTGAGGACGATACTCTTAAAACGTACGGGCTCGCTTATCCCCTGCTCGGGAATAGGACACTAACTATTAGAAGATGGCGCCTCTCTTATCTACACTACACCTTTCCTAGCCAATTCACTTCAAAGCTTACTACACTCTTCCCTCGGCATCCACTCCCTTCTCAAAAGACAGTCACTAAAACACAACGTCATCGATCGCGATAAGATCCTCGTGCCCACAAACTGGGACTCATGGGGCAAAATCCGGATAATTCGAGAGGGGTTCGACATGGAAGGCGTGTCAACTGCGTGGTCTATTGAAATCCAGGATCCTCCGGAGCCGCTTGCCAATAGCTTTATTGATGAGAAAGCTAAGGAGGGAGCTGATGATGGGACAAGCGCCGTATCCATTTTCGAGCAAACAATTAAAGACCCTAGGAGGGACACTTCGATGGCACACCCGGGAAGCCAGCAAGGTGGCAATAGGATTGAGGTCGAGACATCTGACATGCAAGTCTTCCTCACTAAGCAGGTGGAAGTTTTGGAACAGCTAAAGCTTGAAGATGAGAAAGAGCGCTCAATCAAGAAGACTCCCCAGCTCGAAATGTCACCCCTTGACGACAATGGCCAGGTCAATGAACATATTGGCCCAGTACAATTTAACATGGGAGGAATTCAAGTCGATGCTGACGACATGCTGAGAAAACTCAAGGTAAGCTCTTTCGATCGCAGTTTATATTAGTAGACCCAACCTCTAACCATGATCTTCGATCCCATCAGGAGCGGGAAGCCAATCGGTCTCAAAGAAAGGATATAATTTCTTCGCCTGGGGACGAGAAAGCTCACAACCAAGCATTAGCGAATTTCTTTGCAGGTTTAGTGAAAAAACCTGGAGGGAGCCCACGTGGAAGTCCCTCGGTATAGATTTGCTGGCAAACCTCGTTAAATGCTTTTTTTATAACCATAATACTTCCTTTCTTTCAATTTCCCTTCCCTTTCTATGCTTTGGAATATGCAACGAGGGCCTATGGATAGCCTATTTTCCTCTTTTTTTTTTACCTTCTCTCCCTTTCCTCATACCGTTAAGGCTTTCCCCCCTCGGTTCAAGGCTGTCATTAGAAGGAACATTGTGGAGACTCGTACAATCCTCTCGTTCAGTACATACTTCCTCCCCCCACCCCCAATTTTTTTTTCATTATTATCATTTATGGCTAGCCTAGCGTAGATACCATTTTCTAGTACATTTTCGCGGTAAGGGGAAATAATTATGTGAGATAAAGACTGTTTTGAGCATTACAATACGAATTAATTAAACTCTCAAATACTTTATTTCCTATTCAACCAGGTTTCGAGACTTCATACATCTTTTCTTTTCTTTTTTCTTTTTCTCCCTTGAGGCGGTGGATTAACCAGTTGCAACCATCCAAGTCAGATTCATTTTTTCCATCGAGCAATGTAAAAATGGGTGGTATTATCACTAAGTAGGTAGGTAGGTAGGTATGTACTATGCATTAGGTAGGAAACATTATTTGATTCTTGATAGAATATAAATATTTATCCTTTATAAAAATATTTAAGAATTGTTTTAAGTATTTAAATGCTACCTAAGCATGCCAAGCTTTTTTTTAAATGTGGATTTCGGGGATGATAAGGAGATAGTAATATATATTTTATAAAAGAAAAGAAGAACCCCCTCCCCTTCAATTAAACAAAAGAATCGGGTCTAACTTTTATTTCATTTTCTCACTTAGGGGGGGAGGGACTCAACTATATATGCTGCCCTCCTGTCTCCTGTAATTAGATAACATGATAACATCTACTAATACATGATAATTTGACTATAGAACTCAGACCGTCCAAGAGCGCTTGGCTAAGGATTATAATATAATATAAAATGTGACAAACATTTTTATAGCGAGGAAAATTAGAAAAAAAGAAGAAGACATCAATCACCAATTCTCCCAAACAGCATCCGGCAAAACTTTCCTCATAATTTGCCAATGTTCCAATGCACCCCGATCCTGATACTTATGTAGAAGATTTACCTGCTTCGCGTACAAGACATGACTACCACCCTTCTCGATCGCCTGGAACTGCGTCGTGTCCACCTCATGCTTAGGGAGGAGATAAGATGCGCGGAATTTGCTGCCAAGGTAGTCTGCGGAGATGGGGTCCCTGAATTTAAGGGGCGAGGCACTACTCTTCTTGCAGAAAATGACCATATTGGTGAAATTAGGCCCGATTTCGGAGGCGGCCTCTTCGCGGAAGACCCGGCAAGAAGGGAAGACGGCTTGGATAGTACGGACGGCGAGAGCTGCTGGGTAGAGCGTTATGTCACCGGCGTAGTTCTGTCTTTTGGGTAAGTCTGTGCATGGCTAGTATGTAATTTTGATGGTATAGTTGGTAGAAGTATGTTTTTATTGGCCTTTTTTTTTGGCGGGGGGGGGGGGGGGGGGGGGGGGGTTTTGAAAAAAAAAAAAAAAAAAAAAAAAAAAAAATGGGAAAGGACCTTCACAGCGCTGATTAAAAAAAAAGGAAAAAAAAAAAAAGCAGAAGAACCCCAAGAAAAAAAAAAAAAAATATGTGAAAAGAATTGTGCGCTCTTTAAAGAGTCATAATAGAGATGAA
>JAPDES010000172.1:0-21357 GCA_027569235.1 Aspergillus sparsus
CCCCCCCCCCCCCCCCCCCCCCCCCCCCCCCCCCCCCCCCCCCCCCCCCCCCCCCCCCCCCCCCCCCCCCCCCCCCCCCCCCCCCCCCCCCCCCCCCCCCCCCCCCCCCCCCCCCCCCCCCCCCGCGTTTCTTCAAAACTATAGCGCGAGGGATGATGCATTTTTTTACCCTAGTTATATACCCATACAGTTTTCAATTTGATTCGCCTTGCACCTTGTTTTAGAATAAAATAAAAGAACAAAATGTTGCATATGATCCCCTTTTGACCGTAATTAAACTATGTAGTATCACGCATAAACAAAAGAAAATTGTGATAAAATTGCCCTTCCCTTGATGTTATCTTGTGTAATAAAAAAAAAGAAAAAGAAAAGCTCATGCTTGGTTCTTGTGAGAGAGTAAAAAGGCCTGAAAGTAAACACAATAGGGTACAAGATAAAAGAGATTGCAATGTAATATTTCGATTCTAAGGAAAGAAGACATTTAGGATCCCCGGGTATGACCACCACCTCTCATCCTCTTTCCACCACTTCCGCCTCCTTCGCCACTGGCTTCAGCTCCATCCTCCCTCGCTCTTTTATTTCCTTGTGGGACGAATTGACGTGCATGGGCATTCAAGTTTCCGCGAGCACCGCCTGGGCTTGCCTGTCCTTGTGCGGGTGGAATATTGGAAGTCTGCACGTTCTGGCTTCCTCCTCGGCCACCTCCGCGGCCGCCACGGGTTCGAGGAAGACCAGATCCACGTTGGCTTTGAGATTGCTGGGTCTGTGGTTGCGTTTGTTGATTCTGAGCTTGGGGTGGACCCTGTTGTTGCTGCGCCTGTGTTGGCTGCTGGGAAGGTTGACCGAAACCAGTCTGCTGATGCCCACCTCGGCCGCCAGCACGACCGCCTCTAGCAACTGGAAGGCCAGACTGAAGCGCCCTCAAAACTCCGGGCCCAGTGCCAGCAGGCGGCTTGCTCGGTAGAGACGACGGCTGCTGCTGTTGCTGTGGTTGCGGCTGGGCTTGAGCTTGCGGTTTATTTTGGCTTTGTCCAAACGGATTGGCGGGGGTATTTGTAGTCTGTGTCGTGGAGGGAGTAGGTGTTTGTGCTAACGACTGCTGTGGGGTTTCCGGTTGCTGTTGCGGCTGTCCACGTGTTGGGGTTTGAGGTTGGACGGGAGCCGGGGCTGGGGCCGGGGCTTGAACTGATGCAGTCGCTGTGCCAGGAGGATTAGGCGCGGGGCCTCCCTGTTGTTGGTTTACAGCTAGTTGACCTGGGGCCGGGGTAGGGACAGGGGCTGCGGCGACAGGGGCGGGCTGTGATGCTTGTGGAGCAGGCGATGGTAGAGGTGCCGACTGTGCAGGCTTAGGCGTTTGTGGTTGAGCAGGAGGAGCCTTTGCAGTCTTTGCGATCTCCCAAACTTCGACAACAGGCTTCTGGGGTGTCTCGGTAGCTGCTTTAGCGACTACATCAACCTTCGCCTGTGTGCTTCTACACCTTCCATCCAGCATGCTAATCCTAGCCAGATATTTCTTCTCGGATAACTCAACAGCTGATTTGATCTTTTCCTCCGTGCCCGCTTCATGGGCTTTCTTCAATGCGTCCTTCTCTTCGTTAAACTTTTGCTCCATCGCTGCAAGAACCTCTGTGTTGGGCTGAGCTGGGGCTTCTTGTTGCTTGTCTTTTTCCCTTTCTTTAGCAACCATCGCGCGAATATTGTTGCGAACAATAGTCCTGATTGTTTCATTCTTTTGGACAAGGTCTCTGGCTTGGCTCTCTGTAAGTTCAGGAAGAAACCCTTCAACCTTTGCAGGAGTTGAGGGGGCTTGCTCTGCTTTCGCAGGAGTCGCGGGTGCTTGTCCAGTGGCTTGTTGACCCGATGTTAATTTCTCCACTTCTTGGCGATGTGCCGTTCTAACCTCTGTTATCTTGTTGTTGAATGTCTCCTTCAATCTATCCAGTCGCTCTTTCATCTTTGCATCATGTTCAAGATCCTTGGCGGCCAAAGCAGCGTCCTTCTCGGCAAGGGCGGCCTCAAGACGTTGGACCTTATCCTCTAGGGTCTTAACCCGGTCATCGTCACTTTGAACCATTTGTTGAGTGGCAGGCGCAGGGAATTGAGAAGCAGGAGTGGAGTTGACAACAGACGGCTCCTGGGCAGCCGGAGTAGCAGGTTTTTCGGCCATCTTCGTTTTTAGCGCGACGAGCTCCTCCTTGGTTACCCTCAGTTCCTCTTGAATAACCTCCTTCTCCTGAACCACAGCGTTCAACTCGGTTTGTTTAGCATTGATGCGGCCGGTAAGCTCCTTTGATCGGGCCTTAAATTGCTCTGTCAGTTTGGAACGGAGATCTTGCACTCTGTCCTCGGCAGCCTTCAGTTGTTCAGGGAATCCTGCGGCTTCAGCTTGCAAGGTATCCCGAGCCGATATGGCTTCGTCTCGCTCCTTTTCTAAAGTCGCTAACTTCTCCTTCAATCCTTCCATTTCGGCTGGATCCACACGATCATACTTCTGGAGGATATTCTGGGTGCGTTGCTGCCAGCGATCCCTATCGTCTTGCAACAGCTTGATTTCTCCGTCCTTCGTTTCAACCACATTCTCAAGCTCCCTAATGCGAGTCTCGAGTGGCTCAATTTGCTGCACTAAATCATCAACGCGCGCAGATTTTTCTGCTAGAGAGGTCTCCAATTGTTTAACTTGACTTCGTAGAGTGACACTACTTTCACGGAATAGGTTGAGTTCATTCAATGTTTCCATGAGTTTATTATGGCTGAGAGCGTTGTGCTCACTATCGGCAGCGGCACGACGCTGCTGCTCAAGCTTAAGACGTGCCTCATCCAGCTGAGACTGAGTGTACTCAAGTTGTTGACGAAGTCGTTTACTCTCTTGCGTAGATAAATGATACTGGACATCAACGATTTCTTTTTCGCGGCGTAGGAATTTAATGACTTCCTGGAGTCCTTCAAGATTTGGTGATGCTGCCGAGCCTTCTTCCTGCTCATCTTCGGGCAAGTTCGCACGGTCGCGCTGGAGGGCCGAAATTTGATTCGTAATATTCTCGAGCTGGGAGTGAAGCAAAGAGTTCTGGTGGAGGACCTCCTCTCGGCGTTTTTGTAGCTCTAGAAGTTCACCTTCGTACCTATTCTTGAGTTCATTCCAGCTTTCCTCTTTCTGAGAAAGGTCCTTCTTGTATGTCTCAGCCTGGGTCCGTAATTCGACAGCCTCGAGTTTCAGTTGGTTGGCTTCCGCTCGGACCAACTGTAGATTCTTAGCTGCTTCTGCGTGCTTGACCAATTCATTTTCGTAGTTTTGTTGTGCGTGCTGGGCAATTTCGGCCTGGGCCTTCAAGTCTTCCTGATGGCACTGAGCGGTCGCTATTTGGCGCTCGTTATCTTCAGTCAGCCGAGTAATGTTTGCCTCTAAGGTTGACTTTTGTTCTTCTAGGCGACGAGTAGCCGCTGATTGCTCATCACGAAGCTTGGACAGTTCATTGTTAGTTGTCGAAAGTTCGGAGGAAATCTCCTCGATTCGTTTCTCAAGGTCCTGGATTTTCTTGTCCTTCTCCTCCACTAGACGTTCGGTTTCCTCGCGATATTCCTCTGTCGTCTCCGTAACAGCCTGCAAGCGTTCCTCGGTGGCCTGGCTGATGGCCTTGTAATCCTCAACCTGTTCTTTGGCATGTTCTAGCTCAGTCTTGGCTAATTCTAGGTCGCGCTTCAGCTCAGACACCTGAATACCCAGTTCTTGCTCCCGAGTTAGGCCGCTGTCTTGGGTGTCCTCCTCGGAAGCCTCAGCTGCATTAGAAGGAGCAGTGGCAGAAACACTAGGTCGAGATTGAACAACTTGAAGCCGTTCTTCGGCACTTCGAAGCTCAACGGTAAGCTCGTCAACTCTAGATTGTAGATGGTCTCGTGTTGTCTTCGTGGCGACTAGTTCTTCTTTCACTGAACCCAGGCTTGTAACTAAATCGTCAATGCGTTTTTGATTCTGTTCATGCTCGTATTCTCTCCGCAACGATGACTTTTTCGCTTCTTCCATCTCATCGTTAAGTTTCCGTTTGGTGGTCTGGAGCTCCGATTCGAGGGACTCAACGCTCAGCTGCAGGCGTCGACGGCTTTCGGAGTCGGTGTGTTCACGCTCGTTTAAGATATTCTGCAAATTAGCGTTGAGAGAATCCAGTCGGCTTCTTTCATTCCGTAAAGTCTCATTGTCTTCAATGAGTCTTTTCTCGATATTCTTCCAAAGGGTTTTCTCTGCCTTGAGGTTTGCACTTTCACGCTGGAGGCTTTCAACGAGGCCTTTTGTTTCGACAAGATCTTCAGCAGCTTGCTGTGTCCTGAGATCTTGTCTATTCGCATTTTCTAATATGGTGGCATAGCGTTTCTGAAGGTCAGTGTTTTCTCCTTTGAGCATGTTAAAGTTGCTTTGTAGAAGTTCCGCACGCTGGGTGGCTGCACCAAGCTGGCTGCTCGAACGACTGATTTCGCTCAGCAATTCACTGTTCTTCCGGGACAGCTCATTGACCTGCTGTTTCAAGGCGGAGTGGTCTGTTGCAGACTCCTCACGGAAGCTGTCAAAGTGTGCTTGCACCTTGCGCAGCAGCTCAGCATAGTCCGGAGCACCTTTTGTCTGATCTTCGGCAGCTACTGGTGGGGTAGCACCTAAGGGAAGGGACTGTGAGAAAACTGAAGCATCCCCACCGACAGTTTGCCGACGCCGTGTTAGCATACTGCGGAAAGTATCCCTCTCCTTAACATAGCTCTTAGTCTGAGCAACCAGGTTTGCAATTTCGTCCCGATAGGTCTGAACACGAATTCTCAATTCCTTAAGTTCTTCCTGTTCCTGCTGGCGCACGACATCCTTTTCGCGAGCTTCCGCACCCTCCATCTTATCGCCGAGTTCCCTCAACATTCGACGGAGAGTAACATTCTGCTCTTGTAGATCATGAAGATCCTTGAAGGTCATAAGGTTGTGGCTGATGAAGCGTCCAGTAGGGGTGAGATCCACAGCTGATTCGTCAATTTCTTGACGTGCAATCTTCTCCAGTTCCTCCCTGTCATAGTTTGCTTCGCCCTCTTTCAAGAGAGCCACTTCCAGAACAAGTACTTTAACTTGAGAACTCAAGTCTCTTAGCTGCTGGCGTAAAATGTCTCCCTCACGGGCTAAACCCTCGACTTGACCCTGCCATTTCCTTGCCTCCTTCGTGGCGTCGTCTCTTTCTTTTCCGGCAGTCTCGAGAATGTTGGACATTTCAACAACAGCATTCTCCAACCTTGAGTGGTCAGCACGCAGTTCATCGATTTCAGGCTTGCTCGCTTCAAGATCCTGCACCATTTCATCCAGGGTTGATCTCAGTTCTTGGCAGGTCTTCTGCTCAACGGCTAGCATCGTTCGCATCTTGTCGTATTCAGTATACATCTGCGTTAAAGTAAGACCGCCCTTAGACCGTGACGCCCTAGGTGAGAATGTACCAACAGGGGTCCCGGGGCGCATTGGGGTTGTTGGACCAGTTCCGTTCAAACCACGAGGAGCTGGGCTCATGGACCTCCTGGCAACCGGCCCTTCAGACTCGAGTTGACTGATCGTCAGCTCAAGCTCGGCGATTCGACGTTCAGCTGCCTCCTTGTCACTGTGTTCGGTTTCAACCTCCACGCGTAGACGTGATATCTCTTCTGCGGCATCGTCCCTAACCTTTTCCAGAGCCAGCTGGCATTCCTGTACGCGCTTCTTCGCAGTGTCTGCAGCGTTGCCCTGTAATTCAGCGAGGCGGTTGGCGCTGTCTAACTCTATTCTAAACGATTCGGTTGCCTGGATAGTCTCCTCTTTGAGCTGTTGGATAGTACCAAGCGATTCTTCATACCGTTGTTCGACTTCATCCAGGCGGCTCTTAAGGGAATTTTCGCTGCGTCTCAAAGAATCGATGGTCGCAAGTGCCTCCTCATTCTCCCGTTGTAGTTCTGCAATGCGAGCGCTCTTTTCTTTGCGGAATTTCAGATACTCAGCAGATTTAGTCTTCAACTCGGTTTCAAACCACTCGTTATTCTTTTTTGTCAACTCCAGGTCCTGCTCAAGGCTCTGTTCGCGGAATCGGGCACTAGCAGAGGCAGAATTTGCGGCTTGAAGATTCTGCTCGGCGGTAGACAGCTCCCGTCTCAATTCGATGGTCTTCTTATGTTGTGTAGAGAGCTCCTCTGCAAGTTTATCGTATGCTGCCGACTTTGATTCCAAAAGAGCGAGTGTATCACGGTTGGAGGCTTCTAGCGACGAGATGCGAGACTTCAAAGAGCTAGCTTCAGATTCATTAGATGTAGAGGATGACTTGAGCGTCGCGATTTCGGATTCTAGATTAGATCGAACGTTTTCTAATAGATGTTAGTGCAAAATTGTAAACGAGAGAACGGTAAAGATGATACCTACCAGATTCGTGAAGCTTCTTTCGTGTTTCCTCAACCTCCGCGTGACCCTTCTCGACTGAGTTCTTCAAAACTTTGATCTTAGATTCGTTGCTACGAACGGCATTTTCTAGCTCAACATCTAATCGTAGTTTATCAGATTTGAGCTCATCAAACGCCCGCGCCTTTTTGGTGATAGCTTCCAGGAGCTGGTTGACGAGCTCAACGGTCGGAGCCTCAGTGAGAGTGCTCAGGGTCGACTCTGCAACAGAATAATGAGAGGAGAGATATGGCAATTCAATCGTAACGGCAGCCATACTGGCTGTAGGGTGGTTGCAGCAAATTGCTGCTTGCAGGGTTCCAGCCAACAGCCCAGGGTGTTGTAGAGCAACAGATTGCTGTAAATTGCATCAGCTCTCATAATCTTGCCGCACCAGGGAGTGCCACGTGACTTTTACTCTCATGTGCTTGCTGCCAAACCTGGCGTGGATTTAAGAACTGTCCTACACACACTTGCTACTTTTTATTCCTCTATTTCAAATTCAAAGCTTAGACCATTAACTTCCCCAGCCTTTTTACAAGTGAATCATAGCATCTAACCCCCCAGACTTCACTGAAAGATGTCTCAGCTATTAATTATCATGCGGAATACAATCCGGGGGCTGGATATGACGTCCTAAAATAGTTAGCGTAGCCCCATTGTGCACGTGATATACACCAGCCTGAGGATCTTAGAACAACCAAGTTCCATGATTATCACCAGTCTCTTGCCAAGTACGACTCTTGAACCTTGGATCCAGCCAGCCTTGCGCTTTCAGGCCTTCGACGCCCCCCCTGGTCGGACCGTCGTTCCCTAGCGCCTCTCTACCTGCCATTTCTGGCCTTGCCATATCTGTCCACTGATTCTTATGACACATCTAGACCTTGATTAAGAGCTCCTTCAGGCTCTGACGAGCTCGGTCTCGCCTTTCACCTCTCCCCATAAAACTTTCCACTCGTTTCAAGTCGCCCCGAGTCAGCCAAGATGTCGTATCTCCAGCAACAGCTGAAGAGCTTCAACGCTAGCGTCGTCAACTCTGCGGACCGCATGCCACAGCAGAGACGTTTTGTCAACGGCAATAACAACAACTCTGCAAGCAGCTCCCAGGTGCCGTCGTCAACTCCAACACCTACACCGGGTGGAGATCCGAAGCGCAAAAGACATGATGCAGATATCGTGTACTCGCAGCCTGCCAACACTGGCACAGGCAAGGATATCATGACACAGGTGATTTTCGCCATCGAACATATGAAATCCAAAGCGACTCCTCTCAAGTTCTCGGACATCGTCTCGTACCTCTCCCTGCAGCACCGTGCCAACGATCAGGGCTATGTCCAGGCACTTCGGAGCATCCTTCAGGTCCACGAGAAGGTGCAGTATGATCCAAATGGTGCCAATGGCGAGGGCACATTCAGCTTTCGACCGCCACACAACATCCGCAGCGCCGAACAGCTACTCCGGAAACTTCAGGCCCAGTCGACGGGCGTGGGTATGAGCGTGCGCGAACTTCGGGAAGGATGGCCGAATGTCGAGGAAGCAATCAACAAGCTCGAGAAGGAAGGAAAGCTGCTTGTTACGCGGAACAAGAAGGATGATCATGCCAAAATGGTCTGGGCTAATGATCCGTCGCTCATCCAGCATTTCGATGATGAGTTCAAGCAGATTTGGGAAAAGATCAGAATCCCTGACCAGCAGGCTGTCAAGGAGGAGCTGGAAAAGGCCGGCATCACTCCCACCAACAAGAACAAGGTCATCAAACCACGTCCAAAGATGGAGCATAAGAAAGTCAAGAAACCTCGTCGCAGTGGTAAGACAACCAACACACATATGATGGGTGTTCTAAGAGATTATTCGCATCTCAAGAGATAGATTTATTATTTCGACACTCTTTTTTTACTTCTTTCTCCCTTTCAAAAAAAAAAAAAGAGAAACAACAAAAACATCGTCCCACTGACCTCGTTCTTTTTGTTTTTCCTTTTCTTTTTTTTTTTACTTTGGCCTGGTCCTCCCGTTCTGTCCTTGTGAGGTACCCATAAAACACAAAGAGAGAAAAAAAAATTCGCACTTATTAATGCATTTCAGCGGCGTTGCGGTTGGGGAATTATACACTGGGGACGATGAGCTTTTTTTTTTACCTTGATTTATTGTCAGATGATTATATTTTACCTAGCCATCTTGACCCTCTTGTAAAACCACCAATCATGCCAAAATTCACTATCTATTTATCACCACTGACTGCTATTGCTACTACTACTACTACCTAGCTACAAAATATATATAGATACCCACCCCCAGCACCACTACCATCCAAATCAAAATCCATCTTGTTACAAACCCCCAATTAACAATTCTCGGGATAGCTAGCCATAACCATAGTAAAGAATATAACTAGAGTTAAGAGGAGAAGGAGGGGGAATCTCTAGAAGAGTCCTCCATTCTCCGTTCAATCACATGCCAGCTTTTTTATTTTAGGCTGTTACTTACATATATAGTTATACTAAGGTACTAAATAAGATGATAAATCTATTCCAAGGTAAAAAAGGTTAACAGTAGACTGTAATTGACTTGATTGAAGGATGCACCTTTTTTCCCTTGTTTCCTTCTTCCAGGCTTTTTTGTTTTAGAGTACCTACGCATGATGCTCAGCTGAGGATGTGCATCGATGGACGGATCGACCATCGGCTTTGCACACAGCCGAGGCACAATAATAACTAACTACCCTACCTGCTAGCACTACCGTCCATGGCAATAGGTAATCTACCCTCGTCATTGAATATTGTTAGCTGCTTTTGCGGTGGAATAGTAATCCGGTTATTGAATTGGCCTCTTTCTTTTTTTTTTTCTTTCTTTCTTTCTTTGTTTATTTATATCCGAATAAAACCATTATAGAAAGGTCATATTTTTCTTCATCTATATCTATACACAATCGGGTATATTGTTTCTGAGGTAAAGGGGAGAGGAGGCCGACGAGTGCTTCTCGGCGAACAATCAAATCCAAAGAAATATTTGCAAAACATATACGTAATACATGATATGATAGCCAGAACCAAAGAAATGAGAAATGAAAAGAGCATGATGAGAATGAAGTGGAGAATGTGACAGGGTAAAAAAAGAAGACAGAAAAGAAAAAGAAAATACAAGACAGAAAACCCCTAACATAAAACAAACGTAAAACCGAAACCGAGACCGTTTATGCGTTCAGTGCTTGCCATTCATCACCGTCGAAGGGGAAGTTCCCTCCGTCCGATGAAGGTATTCAATTAGATCTTCAATGGTGCAAACTTTGATGCCCCATTTACGTCCAAACCGCAGGCATCCATCGCGTCTCATCATGCCGTTGTTGCCCGAGATCTCGGGCACACCCTCAACCACATCGCCGTCCTCTACCAATTCAGCGATAACGGCGGCAGGTGCTTTGCCTGTCAAACGGCAGAATTCGACGGCAGCTTCGGTGTGTCCCTTTCTTTCGCGCACACCACCGCTTTTCGCCTGAAGGGGGATGATGTGGCCAGGTCGTCGGAAGTCCTCAGGACGAGCAGAGGGGGAGGCAAGGGTTCGGCATGCAAGCGATCGATCTTGAGCTGAGATTCCGGTTGTCACGGAAGGATCGCTGGAGTCAATTGAGATTGTGTAGGCGGTTCCTTTAGGGTCAGTGTTCTCAACTACCATCTGGGGGAGTTGGAGGCGACTGGCGATTTCAGAGGTGACCGGTGCGCAGATCAAGCCGCTGTAGTTGGCAAGGCATGGTTAGCAATAAGTTCAAGTATCGAAATTGCATGTGGAGGGGAGGTATCAAATTCTCAATGTGAGCCTCCGACATGTTGAGGTTACAATAGAAGAGGCCGGGGGGGGGGGATGTCTGTCTCTCTCACCTTGTATACCGAACAAGGAATGCCATTTGCGCATCTGTAATGGCTTCGGCAGCGATGATAAGATCACCTTCATTTTCACGATCTTGGTCATCTAGGGCAATAATGAATTCTCCCTTCTCTAAATAACAATTGCGTGGTTAGTCTCTCTTTGATGAGATAATAGCATGGAGTGTACACAAAATGCCCTCCGCTGATTAAATTTGAAAGGGCAAAATCAAAAAGCAAAGTCGAGCATCTGAAACTCACTGAAAGCGGCAATGGTATCCTCGATGGAATCGAATTGCAAAGCAGGCTCTGTAGGGGAAGGCATTTTGGTTGTCGAAAGGGTGCTATCGTTCGGGGAACTCGAAAGGCGGGGCAAGTTATAGGAATGAGGAGATTGAGTTGTTAGACCGAATATTTGCTGTCTGTGAGATCGGGATTAGAGAAACGAGTTACAATGTAAATATTCAAAGTATGCTTGTAGAGGGTTCACTGACGGAGAGACAATTGTTTGGGGGAGAATGTTCTTCGGGATGTGACAGTGGCAGTGGCGGATCTGAGTCAAAGCGGAATTCCAGCGTCGATTCGGATGTGCGGGGTGGAAGAGAAGAGACCGCGGAGCCGAAAAATAAAGTCCGAGGCGGTTTGCACGCTTGGGGGTCACATGATGTCGTATATGATAAGCACTAGCCATAAAGTAGTTAGTTAATTAACTAAGCAATATGGAATCGATTAGCAAGCTAGACTAATATGGGAACTACCTTGCTCGGTAACTACCGAGCAAGTGACCCGACTATATATGTTTATATTAATCAAGATGAGAAGTGTGCTAAGCAGGATCATTGGGTGCCGCTTGTTCGTAGTACGTCACACACCTCTCCGCTCGAGCAATGCAGAAAAATGAGTTATATAAGCCAAAAAAGGAGTCGTCTATATACAGAACAGTCTGCATCTAAATGTACAGGAGAGAGAAACGCTAGCACGTATAATGTGCAATAACCGAAAGGGAAAATAAAGATATAAATAAGTCAAAAGTTAGACATGGTGATGATATACCCGCATCAGCGCGTTCACTAAGAAAATAGCAACCAAGAATGTTTGAACATATGAAATTCAGAAGACAAATGTAAGTAAGTAAAAGAGGGAGAGAAACTGGCTACATCCCTAAATCACCCATGCGACGGACTTCATCTGCATGCCTCTTTAGAGCCCTACGCATCGTCTTCGAGTGTTCGCGCTCTTGGGCCTGTAATTCACGCTTCCGAGACCGCATCTCTTCCCGGGTAGCATCATCAACATCACCATCTATAGAAATCTCGTCATCTTCTTCCGGAAATTCGGGGTCCTCAGTATTTGAAAACCTGATACGGCCAAGGCGTTCTCCAGTCCAAACCAAAACCTCATCTCCCGTAAGATTTCCGCCGGTTGGGAGAATCTTGCGGGCAACGTCCCCATCATTCCGGGATACGCTAGCCCAAAGGCCAGAGCTGCTATCCCCATCATTCTCTCGTGATTGAGCGCGGACAGTAGAATGAGCTTTTGTCTGTGTCAAGGGTCGGTAGGCGTTGATGTTAATACGACGAACCTCAGAGCGACCATCTCGCTCAACCCACTTGATCGTGCCATCACCATCAGAGTAAACTATCCGGGTTCCATGTGATTCGACGGATAGGACTTTCGATCCAGCAGCACTCTGACGATTCTGATACTTAGGAGACAGGCTTGAGGAACAGCCTGAGAGTCCATTCGCGCTATCTTGCCCGGAAGGGCTGAGGCGGTAAAGCTCTAGGGAACCCTTGCCATTGTACTCGCCACAAGCCAGAACCATATGTGAATCCGGGAATGAGGATTCAGAGAAGACAGGAAACCGAGGGGCAGGAACGGACACAAGACCGCAGAGGCGCCCCCCAGAGTGTACTGTATTCTGTAACCTGGGGAAGAACCGGCGGTCATATTGAAGGATACTAGGAAAACGGCCTGCGAGAAATATCGCATTCACGTGTGGGGCCGGAGGGTGTAGAAGAGCAAGAGGACCAGGCTGAAATAAAGGTGCATAATTGTCACTTGTTTCGGATGGACCCGGACTGCGTATACGGTGAGGGGGCTGGCCATTGGGCTGAAGTTGCAAAAGGGGAGAGTCTGGGGGAGCGTAGAGCTCGGACTGAGGGACCAAGGAAATGGTTGGCTTCTCGCATCGTAGTGTGATAGCTTTCTCCTCTTCGGTCTCAGACAGTCGGCCGTCATATATATGCAGACTAAGGGTGGTTGCCAGAGTCAACGGGACCGAGTAGTCTGTTTCCTGGGACAAGGCAAAAACCGACCAAGGGTAGCGTTGTTGCGAAATCACCCGAAGAGTTTCAAGATCCACCTCATTTAAGGCATTCCCAACCGCCAAATACGCCCTTTGTCGGATTGAATCCACGCTGACACACTCCCCGAGGTTGATAAATTCTAGCGCCGACTTTGCTGCAGAATTTTCCCTTCTTCGAGATAGATCAGTGGTTAAGAGCCCCGGTGCGCTCATTCCGAGAATATTTCCCTTCGTATTTTGGGAGCCAATGGAATGGGAATGGTTGAGATCCCAAATACACACACTACCGTCTTCCAGAGGCGAAATTACTTTATTGCGTCTTGCGGAGCTCCAATCTCGGAGGAGTCCCATTCCCTTGACTTCGAGATAAGTCCGTTTACCACTTCCCCCACTCCTTTTGAATGGCTGCTGGAGCCAGCTCAACGATATCGGGCCATTTCGGGCAATATACTCTGAATACCAGTCAACATTCTCTCCTTCAGAAGACGGATCCCACGCGGTGGCTTCCCGTGCTCGTTCCGCAAAAGATGGAACCCGAGGGCCCCCTTCGTTTAACCCATGAAATTGCGGCTGAATTAGGGAGCGGAGCGATGTCTGGCCTAGGGAGCGGAGTGATGTCGTGGGATTTGTTACAAGGCTATCAACAGTCCCATTTGTTAAGCGGCGGTTGGCCGTTGCAGCCCATGTCTTTTCGTAGCAGTGGAGCCGCCACAAGCTATTGTCCCGCGCAAGTGCGAAGAATCGTTTGGAAACGGATTGAAGTTGGACCTGCTCATGGGGTTCGAGATCTAAAGTTCACCCACATCAAGGGGGCCCCTTGTCAGCTCTGTCGGCTGTACATCCCAACCAACGAGGTGAGGATGTGGGGTAAGACATTTAATTCATCAAGAAGGGGATAAGTGCTCACAGTCGATGATTTTGGTGAGAATTTCTACGGGGAGCTTCTCCATGAGGAAGTCTTGTGGAAGGTCACCATTGAGGGCACACCGATCTCACCTGGCTTACTGCAGGATGCAAGACAGGGCACACATAAACTTGTTTGTAGGATCTCCAGCCCGTTTTTTATTTCCCCGCGATCAGCGAGTCTAGACTGACGTCACGTGTTACGAGGAGCCATCTTCTTCCGTTCTCATAGGCGCACGAATTTCGATTTCGATCATATATTCATCAATAAGATCTTGTAGGTTTTTGGTGTTCTCTCCTAATTAATTTTGTCGGATAAACCTACGGAAGAGAAAGAGGGGTGGGGGGTAGCTGCTGGGAAACCGTACTATATGATAGGGGAAGTTTTCCACATCAAAAAGATGACGATAGTAATATTACTAGTACTAATAATATTTATCGAAATAAATATGCTCTTCCAATTAATTAAAAAAAAAAAGGGAAAAAAAGAAAGAAAGTCCTATAAAACAGAAAAGGATAGTTTATAAAGCATCGCCCAGTATCGGTGGAGAACAGGCCCCTGCACTGTTTCCAATAACTCCAGCTCGAGTGAATCGTAAAACTCCCAGTTTTGTGTTATCTAGTCTCTCAGTATCAAAAGAAGACGAATAGAGTTCCACAAGAACAAGGCACTAACATCACCCCAGGTGTGATTAACCAAAGAACAACAGAAACCCCGGTTTCATGCAATGCGAGCCTAAGAACACCAAGCCGTCCTGATAACGCCTACGGAAACAGTCTAGAATCTAGTACCCCCTTATTCAATATCTTCAACGTCACGGTGTCTAGCAAGTACGTGGCGCTTATATTCCTCTTGGTTGGTGTCCCACAGTTCAGCCGCCTGGGCATTCAGAGGACTTGCACTATCCGAGGGTTAGACAAAACTCTAGTCTAGGTATTGTGCCCTGTGAGGGAGGGAAGTTCTTACTTGTTCGGTTCACCCAGCAAGCTCTGCAAGCTGAGGAGCACATTTTGGACGTTGTACACGGCGCTCCACTTGTCCCTCAAAATGTCGAGACAGATCCGACCCGAGAAGTCAACATTCGGATGGTAGATGGGGGTCTTGAAGAGGACGGTTGGTGGCGAGTAAGGATAGTTGTTGGGGAAGGAGAAGGAGAGCTTGAATGTCAAACCCTCGTATGGAGTTTCTGTAGGTCCACTAATCGTAGCGGTCCAGGACAGAAGGTTTCCATCAGCGTCAGGAAAAGCCGAGATGCCCGGAGAAGGCGAAACCATCAACTGCATCAATTCGGACTGCAGACTATAATGTGGCGAGCAGAGTCAGCAACTACAAATCACACGATCAGACAGGTTGAGTGGCTTACCGCTTGGTCACACCCTGAGTGTCAGTTCTCTGTGCAGAGGGCCCCAGCTTCGAGGCTTCATGTGCATTTGGGGCGGAATTCTGAGTGTCCTCCATGGTGTAGTCCATAGTGATCACGCGACGGTGGGGGAATGACGGTGCAGAAAATGACAGATTAAAAAGGACGAGGATTCAGAGCAAGCCGAAGGAAGACCAAGGCCGAAAGAGTGATAGAAAATTATTCAGGCAGATGGAATGTTGGCAACAGTAGCAAGAGAAGGTTGCTATCTGGAATGACGGCTAGGCCCGAATGCAGAAGTGGTGGTGGTTGGAATGAACGGATCGACCCACTAAATCAAACTGAGACGATCGGAATCAGACAAAAGAAACAAAGAGAGCTTAGAAATATGTGCCGTTTACAATGGGAGGAGGGAGAGGGAGTTTAAAAAAAGAACTAGCTCTATAATTTGAGGGAAAGGGACAAGAAAGAGAAAGAGGGGTGGGCGCGCGATCTCATCTGAGCGCCAAAAGCCCTTCTTCGTCCTCTTGTCTTTTTTCCTCTTCTTTTGTTTACTCCTTCGTGACCCCAGGCGTCCCCTGGCAACGCTACCAAAAAAAGCACATCCATCCCCACCTGATTGCAGCCACCACCGTATCATTAATAATTTTCTCTACAGGTTGTTGTTATTTGACATTCATTTAGTTCTTTTTGTCCTATAAAGTATCTGTATATGAGTAGGGGAGCAAATTATTACTATTATTTTTTTAATTTATTATCTATTTTATTTATCTATTTTTTTTTTCAAAGCAGGAAGTGAGAGATCAGATGACTGGATCCACCTGATAAGGAAAATAAGCAGAATAATTAGTAATCTGAAACCTCTTCATGCCTTTATGCAGCTTTCATTAGCAAATGGTGATATCAATACCTCTCTCTGAACTTTTGATCTGAAGTTCCCACGCAAGAGAGAAGGGGAGAAGGAAAGAAAAAGAAAAATATCCCTAATAAATTTATAATTAAAAAGCACAGGGATTGGTCTCAGCGGGTCTAGCTCATGTATGACATGGTGATCAATAATGATGCGTTATGCACCAAGACGTAAATAACCCACCCGACTACCCACCACCATCAAACGACTAAATAAATTCTATTAAATCAATATACATCTGCATTGTTAGAGCTTTTCCTTTTCAATGATAATAGCACTTTGGTGTATACATAAATTTCCACTCCATCGAGCCAGATCTAACCGCGATCGAACAAGATGAAGCCAAGGGGGCATGGATCTCTGGGTCGTCAGTCAACACACTTCCAAAAGAGGATAAAGTGGCTTTCGCGTGCCGACCAGCGCGTCTCCAAGACATCCAGCCTCGATTCCTTGAACCTTGCTTTTTGCCCACAACACCACTGAAGAATGAACGGCAATCCCGTTTCTCGAGGCTAGAGGCCGTAGGATACATTTTGACATTGATTCCCATAGCAAAATCTTTCGGGACTCTCAGGCATTGCCGTCCTCCAACATGCACCACTCTCAGTTGGCACCGCTGCCTATTGACTTACCCTTCCGGATTGTCTCCAAGACATTCGGTCAAGGTGCTTATGCTAGGTATAATCGGACAATTTATCATCTTATGAGATACAAGATATCCTTACTAACACGAGATACCTCCTCATCTAGTTTAAAAAAAGCTTGCCCTCTAAACTCCGATACTCCCGTTTTCGCTGTGAAATTCATCAACAAAGATTATGCTGCTCGTCACGGAAAGATTAGCCCTCGCCAATTGCTGATGGAGGCAACGGTCCACAAGCATATAGGCGACCATAACAACATTATCTCGTTTTTCCAGACGGGTGAAGATGGAGCCTGGCGATGGATTGCAATGGAGCTCGCTGAGGGCGGGGATCTCTTCGACAAGATTGAGGCGGACGAGGGTGTAGGGGAGGATATCGGACATGTATACTTCTCGCAGCTCATCAGTGCAGTAGGGTACATGCATTCCAAGGGAGTTGGACACCGCGATATCAAGCCAGAGAACATACTTCTAACCGCGGACGGAAATCTCAAAATTGCGGACTTTGGTCTGGCTACACTTTTCGAGTACAAAGGCGGCACAAAACTTTCCACCACTTTCTGTGGAAGCCCTCCTTACATCGCCCCCGAAGTAATCACCTGCAGCAGTCGAAATCAAGTCAAGGGAGCCGGGTACCGGCCGGACCTAGCGGACATCTGGTCCTGTGGAATTGTTCTCTTCGTGCTCCTTGCGGGGAACACACCCTGGGACAGCCCAACGGAGGATAGCTATGAGTTCCATGAATATGTGACTACAAATGCACGCACATCAGACGAGCTCTGGAAGAAATTACCCACAGCAACTCTTTCCCTCCTCCGTGGTATGCTAAACACTGACCCCAGTCACCGCTTCTCCCTCGAAGACGTCCGCCGCCACCCCTGGTACACACGACAAAATAAGCACCTCGCTCCCGATGGTCGACTTAGGGATCCGATTAAGGTCGCAACCTCCATGTTTGAATGTCTCCACATTGACCTCTCCCAAGACCCTCTCGCTCGTCCCATGCATGGCGGCAGTTTCGGTGCGGATCGAATGGACGTTGATATCGGTGACGACCTTGGGGCCGAGCACCGCATTTCTTCCACACAGCCCGAAGTCCCTCGTGGTGACATGTTAATCGACTGGGATGCGCCCCATATAACCGGCGCCTTCTCCTCCAGCCAACAACCATTGCGCAAGCCTTTTACCTCCACTTTCTCCCCCCACTCCCTAACTCAGGATGTCCTCGAAGATGAACCCTCCATGTCCCAATTCTCCCCTCACCCATCCGTCCCACTTAGTCGAACGCAAAAGGCGCAGCGCTTCCATGACATCGTCCCATCCCGCTCCATGACGCGCTTCTTTTCAACCTGGGAACTCAAACTCCTCGTCCCTCTCATTTGCGAGGCCCTGCATCGCCTTGGGGTTCCCGTCCCCTCTGTCCCTGCTGTCTCCGCAGGCGATAACTCCGCCATGATCAGGATTATCACTCGAGATGGGAGAATGTGCACACTGCAAGGGAAGGTTATGATTGAATGTGTTTCCGAGGGTCTCTTCGAAATTGAATTCATGAAAGGAAAAGGTGACCCCCTAGAGTGGCGTCGGTTCTTTAAAAAGGTTGTAGTACTTTGTAAAGATGCGGTTTATATGCCAGATTCTTGAAGCAAACCAACCACTTCCTTAACGTTTTCTCATTCCCTCTCCCTTTCTCCCTTTCTTATCTACTTTATTTACCTAAAACCCTCCTCCACTTTCTTTCCTCTTCTTCTTCTTCTTCTTCTTCTCCACCCACCCTTTTTGGCTTGCTTTTTAATTTATATTTTTTAACCCTATATGCGGAACACCCCGTTTCATCAAGTTATGCTCATAGTTAATGTATGAATAATGTCATCTAAATTTGGTTATGTCAAAGACTTTTTTTTTTATTATTACCCAGGAGGAATGAATTGGACTTTTTTTTTTTGTTTTAACTGAATTTGTATTACATTCAAATCAAGATGAATACGATAGATATATGGATCAAAAAGGTAAGAAATACGAAATGAATTTGTAACTAATAACTACTTATTCTGGCTATTGGGCTAAGTATGCATGCACCTTTTCAACTCTGTTTTTTGTGGAGGGAAGAGGGGGAGGGGGAAATATGACTTGAGCGAATTCTCGCAAAAGGAATATGGGTCATTGATTCTACCCGCCACCTCCCACCGTTGGTTATAGCTATATTGACAGGAGATAGATGCAAGGGAGATTAGAGCCATTATTAATAACAATCACGACGTCGGTGTGAAAAATTGCGACTCGTTGGTAATTAATAGTCCCGCAATACCAGCACTTGTCAGAGTGCTGATCGCACCCGTGAGCATTGCGCTGACAGCCACCCGTGAGACATCGCCAGATCGACCAGGAGCCAGTTGTGAGAGGACACCAATCTGGTTACCAAGAGAACCGATGTTGGCGAAACCGCAGAGCGCATAGGTGGCGATTAAACGAGAGCGAGGGGTTAGGTCTGCGTAGTATGGGTCCGTTTGAAGGGCGCTATATGCCACGAATTCGTTCTAGATGAGAAGAGACAATGTTAGATAGATTGGACTTTTTTTTTTTTTTCATTCCTTCCTTCCTTTTTTTTTTCCCCTTAACTTACCGCCACAATTTTCAAGCCAATGAGTTTTCCAACTTTTAGGAGATAGAGACCATCCTTCTCGCGTGAGACACCCAAAAGGAAGGCAATTGGATAGCAAATATAGCCCATGATGAGGTCGAGCGTCAATGGCGGATCGTTAATGTTCAGATAATGGCCCCACCAGGTGAGCAGACCGTCGATAAGGCCGATGAGGGAGATGATACATAGGAGAGTTGCACCGATCATGCCAGCAATCTTGATACCCAGCCAAGCTCCCTGGGAGAAAGCGTCGAGTAAATTTGCCGGTCTAGCTTCTCCATCGTCGGGAATGACGACCTTCCCTGCCGTTAAAGTTTCCTCTTCTTCAGGCCAGCGGAGCTTTGACGTCGCAAGGGACGCGGGGATACTCATCACACAGGATGAGATGAGGGCCTGTGGATTGACACCCATTCCTAAATATGCCACTAAAACAGAGCCTGCAATGGTGGCAAATCCGGAACACATAACCTGGTGGATCTCAGCCAGGGTAAGATGAGAAATAAAGGGCTTGATCAACATAGCAGATTCTCCTTGACCAATGAAGGGCGAAGCGGCTGCTACCACAGCCTCCGCGCCTGACACGCGCATGGACCAGAAAAAGAAGATGGCAAACTTCTTGATCAACCATTGAAGAACCCCTGTGTAGAAGAGAAGTTGAACTAGGGAAACGAAGAAGATGATAGCAGGGATAACCGTGATCAAGAAATAGGGATGGGTGGCAGCAAAATTAGGGGCTAATAGGAAGTCGACTCCATCCTGTGCAAAACCCAAAAGGCTTCTTGCCAACATGGAAACAAATTCGAAGATGTCATAACCTGCTTTTGTTCTCAAGACGAAGACAGCAACGACGAACTGCACGAGCATGCCCACGATGACGGTGTGCCAAACAATCTTATGGCGGCGCCTAGAGGTAAGCCACAAAACAAAGAGGAACACCGCCAGTCCAAACAGGCTGACTGCGCGATTCTCTCTAGTGTTGTCAGCAGATTCTTCCGACACGAAGGCACCGATTAGAATCACGGCAACGGTCAACAAGGCCGCTCCCGGAATTCGAAGTTTCTCTGGGATAACACTGATAATCTGAGGAACGAATGTCTTCCATAGCGAGAATATCGGACTGGTCAGAACAGTGATGGGTAAATAAAGGAAAATGATTCTCAGTGAGATCGCAAGATACAGCAAAAATGGAACCAGCCAGCCTAGGTCATAGCGGTGAAGAATGAGACCCGCGATCCACCATCTAGATTGAGTAAAGCCATGGTAGTAAGTAATTTGCCTATCCCAGTCTCCTCTTAAGGAGAATTGCGATGGAAATTTCAACAACTCACCCCGTAAACAAAAGCCAGATCACAGCGCACAAAATATGCTTGAGATAGCGCTTAAGGTAACGACGGAAGGTCAAGCTGAAGGTGGATGTAGGCTGAGCGGCTTCCATATCCTGCTCATCCTTCCCACGGCCACTACCGTCATCCACAGCGTGGGATTCGGAAATCACATTTTTCTCGAGGTCGTCTTTTTTGCTATAGTCCACACTATCCGTGGTGTGTGGAGGAGGATTGATGGAGTCGGAATCTGTGCTAGATGCCGCACCTACGGGCGAAACACCCTCTAAGATACGCTCGTCTGGCATTGGAATGGACACGATGAGGAGAAGGATTGATGCAAAAATTTTAGAATTGTAGTGGGCTCAACAAGCTGATCAGGCCATCAAGATCAGATTCGTCCACGGGGTAAAACAGAAGGTATCAACGAAACACGAGGAAAACACGACGGTTTAAGGACAAGACATGGTTGCCACAGGAGAGAAGATAAGACAACCGAGGTCACAAAAGTTTAGGAGATCTCCGAATTTCTCTAATTATCTATCAATTAATTGGTGGAGACAGGCGAGCAGGCGAGCAGGTGAGCGTGTGTGCGGGGATAGACACTCTTTGGTATTCGGTGGTTTAGACAGTTAAGAAAGAGCCTAGGCCGGGGGACAATACCAGTCTGGGGTCATACTTACGTAGGGAGACAAAGTTAGACCGTAATTTTAAGCTCCCTATGTAAGAGGGCGAGCCAATGAGTCGAGGTCACTCTCTACCTACTCAGCTTCCAGAAGGGATAGAAAGCCCAACAAGGGGGGGGGGGGGGGGGGCAAAAAAAAAAAAAAAAAAAACCCCGGTAAAAAAAACCACACCCCAGTATTGTTACACAAATTACGAGATAGACACGAAAAGCAGGGGCAATTCGTTTTGGCTGCAGAAGAGGCGACCCAACGGGCCGCCTGAGGCCGCGCCAAGGAGCACCGATAAGAGCAGGCTCTTGTAAACAACACCGAGCCCC
>JAPDES010000173.1:0-21157 GCA_027569235.1 Aspergillus sparsus
TTATTGCTACGTGTACCTTTCTTTTTCACAGGTCAACAAAAACTATAAAATTCTGTTTTTTTTTTTTTTCCTCAAAATCCCTTTAAATTTCACTTTGGGCTTCGGTCCGCATATCTCGCTTATTTTTAAAGTTTTCTACTAAATGTAAAATATTTTCAATGTTTCAAATTTTTATAACCAAACAATAAAAAAAAAAAAAAAAAAAAAAAAAAAAAAAAAAAAAAGAAAGAAAGAGCAGTAAATAGTGAGCACAGTACCTGATTCGCATGGGGAGCTGCGACAATGATCATGGGCCCCCTTCGGGGTATCTTCCATGAACCACGCGGGTGCACCTCTCGGAAAAAGAGGTCAACTAGAACTGAAAATGTCCATAGAACAAGATCGTATAGCCACCCGATTAAGGGAGGGATATACGGCGCCTTCGCCATGACGTCAAACCAAGAAATGGAGCTGCCCAGAGAGCGATGACCCTTTTGGCAGCGAGGGGAAATGGGCGAAGCGACAGATAAAAGGCGACAGCTAAAAAGTGAAGCTTGTCAAAAGCGCGCTAGGGGGTTGGAGAATAATTTTTATTCTCGAAAAAGACGCGGTAAAGCAATTGAACGAGAAGGCATATCCTGCCGTTCTCAGCAGCTTCGTTGAAAATGAATCATATAAGATGTTGGACCTGATGGATAACGTTGGAGTTGTTTATCTGGAGGATCAGATAAAAGTGTAGCTCAACCGTTCAGGGATACATCAGGGCATGTGATAGTTACAGGCAGGTTGGGTTGGCTTGGATGCGATGGTAGGTAATTTTTTGTTGGTGGGGTAAGAGCCCGTGCCACTAGACAGAGTTTACGGAGCAATACGAAGCTAACGACTATTTACACGATACGTTACAGGGTGGGCGGAATGACCCTGAATAGTGTTGCAGTGACAGTAGTAGCTCTGGTATTTTACAACTGCATTACCGGAACAAGAAAGGGCCAGAAGATCGCTGGACACTACCTAGTATATTACCATACACACCTAATTCGACTGCCTATCAACAAAAAGGTAAGGGCAGGAGGGAGAATAATGATGTCGTATGCTCTAGGTTGGGTTGGTAACTTGATGGATTCCCACTACTGACTAAAATTAATATGAGTGGGTTTCTGTCAAACACAAGTTATTTCTTTGTGGGGAAGGGTCCAGAATCGAGAATTGCCCTCTCTAGTTATTCTCTAATGAACATTATAGCTACTATCATAATAATTTAATGGAAATATTTTTTGATCATGTTCTTCATTCCCAATTTTCGACATCTTATAAGAGAGAATGAGATGCTCAATACTACAAAGTTAATTGTGTTTTCTGTGAACAAATTTCCATGGAAACCCCAACCGTTTAGTGAGAACGGTTGGGGATAAGGGATTTGGGACAGACATCATGCTAGATAATTAGATACCAGGTACCTCAGGCTGCGGGTATCAACTAGTTGCCTACATCCGTCCATCCAATGAGGAACTGTAAGCAGGGTAATCTCTGAAAAGAAAAAAAGAAAGACACCTTAGGGTATATGTGCTTTTTGGAGTTGATGAGGGGCTACTGCAATGATTATTATTACTATGAGATACAACCATGTCGTCATCCGTTATCCTAGATTGCCAACACCCAATTAATTTCTCTGGGGAGTTTTGCGGGCTGGCTGCTATAGGACTTTCGCCCTTCTTCATCTCCTTCCTGAATTACAGTCATTATGGAATGCCCCCCACTATCATTATTAATACTAGATGTGATACCGGCTAAGACATTTCCATTAAACCTGTTATCTAGCCTCTTGGTAGCCCCTAGCCTTAAGCCTCTCACCCGCATCAACGCTCGAGTCTAGCCCAGTTCTAAGCACCGTACCTACCAACCAACAAACTGGACTGTGACAACAATAATAAGCGGCTCTGATTCTGTACCTGCTACCCTTCAGCCCGACATACTCGACTAGTCGCATTATATGTTACCACTGGCTGCGACCCAATAGACCGTGTCTATTAGCCCTCCTTTTTTTTTTTTTTTTTTTTTTTACCTTGCGCTATCTAAAACAAATATTGAGAGGGTGAAAAAAAAAAAAATTAAATTAAGAAATGAAATAAGAGATTGGAAAATAGCATGGTTTGTCTTGCATAAACAAATTTTCGATGACCACCTCCGCCTTGAGAGATCAGCAACGGTAGAAACTGTTGATCGATACAATTCAATACACCCCACTATAACCATTTATCTCATCCCACACCATCATCATACCTGCTATCTAAAATTTTGCAATAATTTCTCCTCCTTCTCTCTTTGTATTAATCACTCGTGACAAAATGTCTATCAAGTATGTGACGGACCCCTTTTCCTCTTATTTCTCAGGTTTAACTCATTATTCATCTGCTCCCCTATTTGCTTACATCCGAATCATCATTTTTCCTCCCTCGCAATAGGGTTTTCTCAAGGATCTTTGAGTGTATTCTAATGTGTAATTAAATAGTTGGGTCATGCTCCATGACCGCGATGGGTTTGTTCGCCTCCCCAATGAACAACTGATATACAAGTCTCCACCTCGCACAAGCCTCTCTTTGCAACCGCTCTCTTCCTATACTGGCAAAGATTCCTTATCTCTACAAAGCAGTACTGGTCAGGTTTACCTTACGAACCAGCGGGTAATAACTACAAATTTCTTTAACTTTCGCCCTAATTTCCCTCTGCCTTAGTCTAAAGAGATTTTAATTAACATACAGCTGGTTAGGTCGTCTACATCCCTGCTCAACAATCGAAAGAATTCACATCATTCTCGGCACCGCTTCTCAACATTCATGATGCATATGTATCCTCTCCGTTCTTCGGGCCAAATGCTTGGGCCTCTCTTGTCCAGCCGGTGCCTGGTGGTGGAATTCCCGTATCGCTCTCTGCGGTTCAGTTGAAAGTAACCTTCAAAGAAGGAGGGGCTTTTGATTTCCACAATCATTTTGAACGAATCAAGGAACGTCTACAACACGCAGTCGAGAACTCTCGCGATAACAGCCGTGGGGCGAGAAATGTCGACTTAGCTAGCGTTCATCTAGAAGATTTACCTGCTTATTCAGGTCCACAGCATAGCCAGTCCAGTGTAAACCAAAGTCACAGTCCACTAGACTCTACAAGAACCAACGAGACTAGAGGACATTCAGAAACTAGTCTCGAGCCTGCAGAGCCACCCCCTGGTTATGAAGAAGTTCAGCAACAAAGCATTGCTAACGAACTGGAGGAAAGATTACGCCATGCTAATTAATGTGAAGGCAATTTTTTTCGGTTTATGTACACCACTTCACTTCAATTTGCTCCATGTGTGCACGTTCTGTCCTCCCCTTATGTCTCTAACCTCTTTTTTTTTCCCCCCTTCTCTCTTTCCTCGAGCTCAAGCAAGTTTTAGTTCTCTTTCTGTAAAGTACATCTAGCGGCCCAACATGCATTGCATTTTTTTTTTCTTTCTAATTTTTACCTGCATCTCATCAATTATGCTAGAAGTATCTTGTGATAGAGTGAATCGTTTTTACTTGCATATTAATAAGCTATGACTTTTTTTGGGGCTACTTTTGAAGCTACATAAGCATAAGGCATACAACAAAGGCCCATGAATTATCTGGGGGGATCTCTAGATGCTTACGAACTACCTAGGTAGGCATGAGGTAACTATTTCAAAGTCAGGTACTTACATATATCCTTTGGGTGGGTGAGTCGGGACGAAGCGTGAGCCAATCACGTGTGGGATAATTGGCCATTCGCCGGCGGCCGGGGTGTTCCGATTTTCCTAAACGGCAGACCCAAAGCTTCGTAAAACCACCAACCTCATCAACCTCGCTCGTCATTGTCCACTTTGCAAGAATCCCCCACTTCAACCCTCTGGACTCCAGACTCTCTAGTCTCATCAATTAAAATTCCCAGCCGGTTCACAATGGGTTTCACCGAGTTTTTCTCCGACGTTATCTCCTCCTGGGGCTTCCCCGAGGCCCAGGCAGAGGCTCCCGCTGCCGAAACCGCTGAGCAGACCACCACCCAGGAGGCTGAGCCCGAAGTGAAGGCTGACGAGACCGCTACCGAAGAAAGCGTTGAGCAAGAGTCTGCTGAGGAGCCTGCTGAGGAGGCCGCCGAGGAGCCCGAGGAGGAGGAGGAAGAAGAAGAAGAAGAGGAGGAGGAGGAGGAGCCTGAGGATATCAAGCCCCAGTTAGAAGAGGGTGAGTTGAGAATCTCCGTCTTGCTCTTGATACACAAGTTCCTTTGTTTCCCTTTTGGGTGTTTATTTTGCGACAATGGGCGTCACCTCCACGGATGACCTCTCGACCAACGCCTACATGGTTCTTTTTTAACAAACGAATATCGCGTCATATACTTAAAGCCATTGGCGCAAAAGAAACTTTTGATGAAGCGATTGGATAGAAAAGAAATTTGGCTCTTCACTTTACTAGGATAAATCTTGGACAATTCGCTAATTAATTTTTTAATAATAGAGTGTGCCAACTCTGCTCAGTGCGCCCCTTACAAGCACCACTACGATGAGTGCGTTGAGCGCGTCACTTCTCAGCAGGAGGACCCCGACTACAAGGGCCCCAAGGAGGATTGCGTTGAGGAGTGTAAGTGCCAATTTAGACCATATTTCCCGTTTTATTCGGACAGATTTTCAGCTCAATCAACATTTTTCTTCCACCGTCCATATGATTTGTTCAGCAGCCGCTAATCTCATCTCTCTGCTCCATAGTTTTCCACCTCGCCCACTGCGCTACTCAGTGCGCCGCTCCCAAGCTGTGGAAGGCTCTCAAATAAATGAGTCACCTAGACTAATTTCCTCCCCACAAATTCCTCTTATGGCTCAATGACAACCGGATCTCCTTTTTATTTCCTGCCACGAACGAATACCACGCCATTTACTGGAATTTTGTGAAAGGGAATTACACAAACAAATAGAAAGCAGATAGACAATGGTAGAAATGTTCGCATTTCTGTCAGCCTACTGTTATGAAAAACAAAATAAAATAAAAAGAAGAGAGGAAAAGGCGAAGAAAACCTATTCTCGTCTCAAAAAGAGCAGGATTGGTTGTCTCTCTCTTTCTCTGTTAATTGGGATATTGTACCATTTTTTTTTGTCGACTTTGCGCGTTAGATCGTGGAAGGATGAAGATGGGAGGTATTTCCTCCAAGGTCGTGTATGTACAGATAGCTGGTCTCCGCCTTTTGAACCTGTGCTTTTTAATTTTTATTTTCCCTTGTGTTTTAGATGAATGTTATTTCTCTCCTAGACCTTTTTTTACCTCCTTTATGGCAACCACCAGGTGATGGCCCAATAATTAGGGCATCCAAAAAAAAAAAAAAAAAAAAAAAGAAAATGATATAGGTACCTACCTACCTACTAACCAAGTGCATGCTTGATTACTAACTAGCTAGTTCCCAGATATTCAATCATCATAATCGTCATTAATATGAAAACAATTGATGCACAATATTTCCAACCAGCTAACAATAGACATAATTATAGAAAGAGAGAGAGAGAAAAGAAAAGACAAAGCATGAAAAAAAATGAAATCAAAAAAGGGGGGAGGAGGGTATCAAATTACATGCAAAACGCAATACAGTTGACCTTACTAACCAAAATCCATCAGACGATGTAAATCAATCAATCTCCTGACTATAGAAGTTAGGCAGAAAGCAAATCCAAGATGCCAATTGTCAGAAATATATAAAAAAAAAAAAAAAGAGAGGAAGAAAGAATCAGGACTAATAATAAATCATTTCCGCCACGGAAACGTGAGGCCGAATTTCGAGGACGAGTTTTGAGTCCCTAGCTCACCACCGGTCAAATCTCTCTCCTCCATGTCCACGGAGTGACTTGTGCTAGAGGACTCATCTAAATTAACGCCTCTATCGATATCGAGTCGTCTCCTTCTAACGGTTCGACCAAAGAGGCCGATGCAGATGGGGAACGGTGCGGCGACACAGGCCAGAACGGCTGAGAATATCAATGCCTTGTGCATGTTAAAAGCAGGGGAGGCGTTGGCACTGGCTTTGAGGGCATCCTGGATGAGGATGAAGACAGCCCCTAGTAACTGGCCAGAGGTCCAGCAGATGGTGCTCCCAATCTCGGGAGAAAATGGATAAGTGATTTCAACTAGATACTCGAGGACAACGGGGAGGAGGCCGAAGGAGGAGGCGCCGAGAATGGCCATCACGACGAAAGATGGGGCAATTCCGGCTGGGCTGCTGGGGGCGAAGATGAGGCCGATGTAGGCAATTGCGACGATAGGAACGAGAATACGGATGGTGCCCAGGTAGTGCTTGAAGCGATCGGTGATGGGGGAGATGATTGCGGAACTGATGAGGCCGACGATGATGAGGATTCCACCGGCGATACCGGCTTCAGTTTCAGAGAATCCGTACGGAGATAGTATTTGGTTTAGAAGGGAGGAGACGCTGTTGAAAAAGCCGACATAGGTACCAAATGGGATCAGAACGAGCCAAAACTCGAGGGTTTTCACCATCTGGGTGAGGGCCGGCACAAGGGGCGTCTTTGTGGCGACAGAAGAGGCACTTGGGGGAGTTGGAGGCTTTGATGGTAAGAAAAAGGAGGGGAGAGAGGCGACAGTTGCCTATAATGTTTAATGCTTGGTTATTTTTTGCGTGAGTGCAAAGCTATCCTGGAAAAGACTTACCATGATGGAGATATACAGAACCATGTTTGGAACTTCACTTGCCTTTGTCGCCCAAAGTGGGTTAATCAATTGACCCAGTGCAGCCCCCAGTGGATTTGCGAGGGTAGCTAGTGCTGTTGCGCTGGTTCGTCCACGATCCGAGAACCATTGATCGCTATACCGAGTTGGAGCACTCAGACAGAATGGCTGGGCGAAACCAATCAAGATCTGACCAAACATGGCTACACCGAAGATGCCTCCGCTGGCTTTGGCTCCTGCATAGCGAATCCAATTCCCCACCAGAAGGAGAGCTGATGTCACGATGATCGCCGGTTTAGGACCGCCTTTATTGAGAGTGAAGATCACCGCCCTAGTTCAGGTTTTTGATAGCTGTAATTAGCAGTGAGACCCATAGGAGGAATGATCAAAGGTTGATAATAAGAATAGTAAACCTCGATAGATACGAAGGCACTATAACAAACAAGAGATTTGAATACGAGACGGGTACTCAAGTCTCAACTATCTAGCCCTGGTATCATATGAGGGAGAGATATCCATGATTATTAGAAAACTTACGGGCTTGCAACGCAGAAAGCAAACATATAACCCGTGCTCATCCAGTTAATTGCACTCTCGGAGACACCAAAATATTCCGACGCAGTGGTTGAAATGGCAGAAAAGGTGAGCCACTATTTTTTATATAAAAAAAAAAAGGGTTGCGATCCCAAGTTAGCCCAAGGGGACAGAGAAGCAAACAAGGTTCTTTGGTATATTCGATGCCACATACATCCCAACTGACGATAATATTCAACAACACTAGTTGTGCCAGGCCCCAGAATCGTCGTTTGTAGACCTTGTAACCACGTCCGGTAGGTGGAAGATCAGGTGGAATGTTTTGATTGTGAGCATCTGGGGCAAATTCATCCTGCTTGGAGACCATCCTGACAGTCTGGGGTGAAGTTGGGCGGGGAGAATTATGAGGGGGAGAAGGAAGGGAGGAGAAGTTGGATGAGTGAAACCATTTCCCATATTACTATTATTACTATTACATTAATATTAATAACTAATAGCCAACAATTTATTAAATTCCCTCCGCACTGAGTTTGACACAGGCGGCAGATGCCAAGCTAGATAGGCTTGTTTAGTTTCTTTTGATAAGTCAAGCAAGAAGAGGAGAAAGAGGGTCAGTTAATTTAGCTTGGATGAAACCTCTCTCTTCATCGACTTGGAGACTTGGAGATCATTATCATTCACTATTATTAACTATATTAGTGGCCTCTTAATAAACCGAGGTTACATTGTTCTCTCATGATCATGATCCACCACCTCCACCACCCACATTCCCCAGATTTCTTCTTGTGTTTCTATCTTGGTTTTTTTTTTTTCTTCTTTCCCCCCCTTATTCTCCTTAGGGAGAGCAGAAAAAGCCAAGAAACCCTATTGATTAGACTTTTTTTTTTTCTCCTGAGGACTAGTCTCTAAGTTGACGGAGCATAGTTCCGGTTTCCAATATTGGATAAACGTCCCATCCTACCTTACTAAAGCACTTGAGTACTGCGGAAAACTATTTGGCGCATGTTAAAAAGCTTAATAATCTAGTAAAATGTCAACAATAGTAATAACAATAAAAATACAAACAGAAGAAAGAATTCGATTGCAAAGTGGGAGGTGGAAGAATTATTTGACACGTGACCTGACTGGGGTGGTACAAAAGAAGCAAAGGATGAATAGAATCAAGGGTTATTATTATGTAGTGACGGAGTACCACCTCCTATTCCCTAAGGTACCAATAGTAATAGAAATAATTCAGGCCTGTAAAAATAGTAAACCGTTTTTTGTGTTGCAGACCCAGAGTATCGACCGGGAAAAGATCTTTCGGACCTTTTTTTTTTTTTTTTCCTTTTTTCCTCAGTACATGAACAGATGCATGCAAGGATGGCCACAAATCTCCTGCCATTGGTGTGATGGGGAAATAGACTAACATGCACGAGGTCGGGGTAGTTAACAAGATACTGCCTTGGGTATCAGCCTCGAGAATGACGAAAAATTGTAAAAAGGAGAAAAATTTTTCAATATATAAAATCCTCTCACGATAGATGGATGTCCAACTCAAATTTAAGAATTAATATATTAAAATCAATTTGAGTGGTGGGCAACCAACCCACCATGAAGCGAACGAGACGAACTCTGGGTCCTCTCCGAACCAGAATGATAGGAGAATTAGTAGTTAGTGTTACCTTGCGGTAATAATGCAGAGTCAAACTGGGGAGAATTAATATTATTGTCTGAGATGTTGAACACTTTAATCTGTGGAACTGCTTCTCACTGGTGGGTTTGTGTCCATCTTCAGGGGCATTTCCAGCGCTAAGCATCTCTTCTACACTGCGTCATCACCTAACATGAACCTTTCATTAATTCTCACTTTTGCTGTTTCTTTTTCAAAGCCAGAGTCATCATCAATTATCATAATGCAGCTTGATTAATACATAATATCTTTAGTCCAACATTATTGTCAAAGAAAAAAAAAAAGATCTATCATCGGGTGCATTGTTAGTCCCATGGGTTGAGTCAGGGGCTCGCTCTATTATAATAATCATAATCATAATCATAATAAACAATCCTCAATCAATCAATCAATCAGTGGAGATTAATAGAATCAATCATTTTTTTTTTGCTCAGAATCATCCTTAGTTATCTCTTAGATAGATGACTGGAGATTGTTGTTCCGTCAGCCTTATTTTTGAATACATTTTTTTTTATTAGACAAAAAAGCTACTGCAGATCATCTCGTGATTTGCTCACCTAAACTTCCTCACAATCTCTTCCTTTTCCATCGATCCTTTGTCCCTCTGCTTGATTTCTTTATTTTATTTTTCCATTCTGTCTTTTTTGTCTTTCATTTCCCTCAAATCTCTTCTCTCCATTTTCTTTTTCGGCCTCTTATTTCCTCTGCATATTAATACTCCGAACACTTCATTCCACCCTCCGGTTCCCCTGGCGGCAAACCTCCGGGAGAATGTATGCTGCCTAGGAATTCGTCTCCCCTCAGCCTTCCGTAACTTAACGAGCCTATTGGCACTGCTTTCCATTCCCTTAATTGCATTCCGCCTGTCAAAATGAACGGCCTTGACCTACGCTCTAGCCAGTCGTCTTATGGCGATCCACGGCATTTCTCGGCAGCCTCCTATGGTGTTCCACAGCCACCCCCAACCAAGGTCCTTTTGGAAGGCTACCGCGATGATCTCGATGCTCATGCTGCGGGGAAGTTGCCTTATAATCCGGTATGCCCCCTTCAATGCAAAACTGTCCTGTCATGATCCCAAGCTAATTCTAACCGAAACCCCATAGCTGAATACCACAGCGCATCATCCTCGCACCTCTATCCCCCTTAGCGCAAATGACCCGGTAGCGATGTACCTACTCACTGAGACCGCAATGGGCGATAGCATGAACTATGAGGTCCTATCGCTGGAAGAAGTTGAAGGGCTCAAGAAGGAACACAGGCACTTGTCAGGTCGCATGAACACTAGTAAACGAAAATTAACCCTCGAACTTAAACTCCGCGATGCGGCCATGTCGCTCAGCCGACTTTATAACCACAGAAGCTCCAGAGCAAGCGAAGACTATGATTCAAGAGGCTCACCAGACCTGCAGCGGGGGGGAAGAAGCGCATTGGGGCGGACTGCAGCCATGTTGGATAAGACAGACGAGGAGCTGGCCCTGAGTAATCGGAAATGCGAAGAGCTGGCTCAGGAAATTTGGATCCAGGAACGTCGGCTGCAGGATATCCAGAAGAGGCTTCTCGAGCACACTGCCGGGGTCTTACAATTGACGCACAAGGGCTTGAAGAAAAATTCGAAGAACGGCATCCCGCATACCCCTGAAAGCCTATCTAGCGCTAACACTGTAGACGACTTCGACGAACGAAGCCTATACAAGCCGTCCGATCATGCCGAACAAATTGGCGCCAATGGAGCGGGAGCAGCGGTTGATTATGGCCAAATAGAAAATACAAAGAAGAAGCTGGAGTTTCTCAGCAGTAGAATGCATGAGATGATCCTACATTCACATCCAGACAGCGATTTTGCCCAGATCCCACAGCCCTCTGGCAACGGTGGTCCTGTTAATTCTACAGCAATGGTCGATGCTCATCTCGCCTACATTGAAGATGCCCTCGACAGATTGGACTGTCAGCCCAGGGAGGTTACGCCTAACCACTCTGTCTTAGACCATGAGACCGAGCAATACCTGAGCGAGATGAGTACGCAACTCTTTCAAATAGTCGAAAACCCTGGACTCCCCCGCTCCCAAACTCTCCCCTCCCTACCAGATTCCAACAGCGGTCTTTCAGAGCGACTCGCATATCTCGGATCGGGCATAAATGGACTTCAAGAGCGGGTTGAAAAGCTACTCGACCAGAAGAGCATTCTCACCACTCAGATACAACAACAACGTGAGCTTAACTCCAAGTCAGATGCGGAAAGGGACGCACATATTGCCGATTTAATCGAACAGTTAGCTCATGTACGGAAGGAACTCGAGCTTTCAGAACGCCAAGGTCAACAGTCCAGAGAGGAGTTAGATTTAGCAATGGGGGAGCTAGAAGAAGTGCGCCAGGACCTAGCAGGACACAAGTCCCAGGACAGTAAAGAGCTTTTGGATTCTGAAAAGGAGGCTCGTGCCTATGCCGAAGCGGAAATTTCACGCTTGCAGCACCTCGTACAGGAAATCCAACATGAGAAGGATGAACATTACGAGACGCGTCTTCGCGCGGAGACTGAAGTTTCCCGGCTAGAATCACTCGTGGGCCAGCTTCAATCTGAGCATGGAAGCAATAAGGAAGAGCTCAATACCGCACGCTCTGAAACCTCCCGGTTGGAATCTCTCATTGAACAACTTCAATCCGAGCATGGAGGCCATACAGAGGAGCTCGATGCTGCTCGTTCCGAAGTCACACGGTTAGAATCTCTCATAGAACAACTTCGGTCCGAGCATGGAAACAATACGCAAGAGCTCAGCGCCGCACGTGTACAAGCAGAGAATGAAGTTGTGCGTCTCCAAGGCGTCATTGGTGAGCTACAAGCAGCCGCTGAGTCGCGTGGAAATACAGAACATCAAATCTCGCAGCTAGAGGATACCATTGTCCAGTTACGTGCTGATGCCGATTCTCGTATTAAAGAAGCCAATGACATGCGTGCGCGAGCCGAGAGTGAAATAGCTCGACTGGAGGCTTCGATGGTCAAATTGCAAACCGACGTTGAAACACAAGTCAAGGAAGCAACCGAAGGACGCACAGCTGCCGAGGAAATTTCAACACGTCTACAAGTGGAACTGACTGAACTCGAAGGTGAGGTTGTGAGGGCTCAAACCGAACTAACGATGGTCAAGGCAGAGCTGGATGGTGCGTATGGTACACGTGCTCAACGAGCGGCCGAAGCTGCTACAAACCCTACTCTTCAGAAAGAGTTTGAGGAATTAAATGCCAGAAATATCGAACTAGCAGAGGAACTTGCAGCACTCAAGGCTGGGAAACCTGGAAGTGGGGACGTTCAAACCCGAGTCGAAACGCTAGAGAAAGAGCTGCGTGAAACCGTTGATGACTATGAAGCTATGACTAAAGCAAGTATTGAATTTGAGAAAGAACGAGAGAGGTTTGAGGGAATCATCGACGGATTACGCGACCGCTGTGAGCAATTGGAAACACAGCTTAATGAAGAGCGGATTGGGTGGATGGGCATTCACAACAGTGCTTCTGCCATAGGACGAGACGGCACATATGAGACCACGTCTACAATGGTACTGAAGAATGAGTTTAAGAAAATGATGCGCGATACCCGTGCTGAAAATATGAAGATACTGAAGGTATGTTGGCCACCCCAGAGCTACCTATTCTTTTCCCTTCCCCCTCAGCAAATCTAATACCGAAGTATAGGCGGAGCATGAAGAGCGCCGAAAACTAGAGGGCATCATTCGGGCTTTGAAAAAGGAGCAAGCAAACCCCAATAGCAAATCTAGCCCCAGTCAGAGTGTCACGGCTTTATGATTACGATAGCATACGCACCCAGCAGCCTTTTTTTTTTATTTTTTTTTTTCTTTCACCTTCCCTACCCGTTCCCAGACCGTCTCCTAGTCGGTCACTTGTTAATTGATATCCCATTCTTCGCATATATTTTTTTTTATATTCTCCCTTGATTAGTTTGTTCATTTCTTTTGGGATTAGGGACATTTCCCGTCTTGGTATATTTTTTTTTCTTCCATGTCTAGGCTTGCACACAGTATATACAAAGCCATGTATCATAGTTTCTTTTCATTGTGATTAGAGAAATTATCTCTAACCACTCTGTTGGTTCTTCTCTACCTAATTCTTTCCACCGACAACGCAAATTTTCGGTTTCTTTGGCAGCAACGTTTCAGGAAAGCGCAATGGTCTGCTGTAGCCTTTTGCAATAAATGACCGTTGTTTATCAATACCTCCGCCTCTATATAGTTTTCTTCGCCCCAATTCTTATCCATCCCAGCCAGCTTATTATTTTCAAGATAGATGGGGCTCTTTGACGTCCTTTACCCCCCGCAGCATATTTATCGTTAGCCAGGCGATGCGATGACATCAACTCAGTCTCACTTGCCCTGCCAGCGGGAATGCCCTGACACAGAGCAGCCCATAGAAGATATTTTACCGTGTTCTAATCTAGAGTTAATCGAGTCAAATTTCAGCAATGATCATTCTTTTTACAATGCGATTAGAGCTACCTCTAGCAGCGGTGAAGCCGCATCAAAACTGGACTCGAGATATATCATAAATGAAGGACTGGATAGCAGGATTGCAGCCAACATGGCCTTGTTCTTTCCTCTACCTTCTGAGCGTTTACCTGGCTCCTCATGGCAAGATAAGCAGTATACTGAAAATGAGACCAAGTCGGAAACAATCGTGTCCTCGGGCCACTGCCTCTTATCGGCTTTAAGGGGGCAAATTGGAGGGTCGCTACCCAATAAGCAATTAAAACTAGGTTGTCTTGAAGGAGATCGTCGACGAAGGGTTGTTAGTCTCAATGATACAGATAACACTACACAAGCACCCAAATGGCCTGGGAATCTCCCGTCGCCTGTAAGCCCAGCTCTCCCTAGGTATCCCCCACCTATTCGATCACCCACGCCCCCGGGCCTTCCATCTTTTGGTACTCGAGAGGCAGTTTCCTACACATCTCGTTTCGCAAATCCTTCAACAAACTCCCACCCGCGTATTGCGAGAGATCCAAGGCCCGCGTCATATGGTGAGGTCTTGCGGAGACTACTAGGTCTAATCCCTACCCCGTCCTCAACGTCACCTATACAACAGACGTCATCTACTGTAAGGGCCCATGATGGAACCGCTATACTTGGACGTTTTCCCGTTCGTCAAAGCGGTCATGGCACAGCTGTAGCCCGGCGAATAGATGAGCATCCGTTCCATCAAAGGAATCTCTCAATAGCCCAGTGTGACGGCTCTAGTGATAGTCCAGCAGTACCAGTCAACAAGCGGAGCGCCAGGATCCCCCATTATGCAAACAATCAACCGTCCTTTACAAATAATATTTCGAATATAGAGGAGATCACCGAAATTTGTCCGCCAGGTACACCAAACACAGCAAACCTAAACAGACAGCTTTTCCCACGAGGGAGGACTGACTCCTTCCATACATGTAATTCCCGAATACCCGAAACTAGCACACCAGGACTCACAAGTGAGCCAGCGACAGATGGTTCCCATCCCAATGATGACACTGCGGGGTTCTTTTTTCTTGCTCCAACGCAATCAACAGATGGAGGCAATTCTATACATAATAGAGCTCTCCAAGCAGAATCGCAACGAGGGTCTTGGCTGCTGTTTTTGATGGAAATCATCTCATTTTACTGCTGCTGCTGCTGCTTGAGGACCGAGGCTGGAAGTGGTGACACAGGCAACTTGAATACTTTGACCAACGAAACATATCTGACTGCGCTCACCCGGACTTCAAATGAGGATAGCACAGTGATTCCTAATTCTAGTGCTACCTAATTCTGACAACTGGGACCCATCTAATTGATCGGGAATTTGGCGGCTATGAATACCTCTTGATCCCTTCTTTTCGTCTTCATATTCCTTTCTTTCCAATATGCCAAGCCTACCCTGCCTATATGCCTTGACATTCTTCACTTGACCTTATTTGAAAGTGCGATACTTGGTTAAAGGGTGGTTTTGGAAAGAAAATTATCCTTAACCGGGCACTTTATCGCTTTCGACTCTCGTCCACTACATATTGTTAGGAAGCCAGATGGATAACTGGAATCAAAACAATATATCCTTTCTTCATAGCTCTTCTTCTCTTCTCTTCCCCGTTTGTAGGCTTCAAGATGCGTAGCAATGTAATATAAATTCAACCAGGGTCATAATTTTCGTTTCGTTTAATATGCTAAGTCAAGAAACCAAAGGACGCCATGTGGCACCAATGCCCGAAATGCCAAGAAAAGAAAATAATCCTGCATTAATGACAGGGAGCAGAGAAAAAAGGGGGCATCGAATAAAAGAAAAGAAGAAAATATGGAAATAATAGACAATGTCATGCTCAGAGAAAGGGACCGCTACAGAGGTCATCATGACCATTATATTCACATGCAGCATAGAAATTAACATAGGTAGAATAGACATGAGAAGACATAGGCAGGAATAAAAAATAAAAAAATAAAATAGATCCAGCCCATATGAAAGACCAGAGGGGGTGCAAGAGCTTCGATATGCAAGGACCAAAAATTCCGGTGGCGTTATTAGGGACGTGGAGGCAATTAATTCACTCATAGACCCGTAAAGAACTGACAAGCTTCTTCGAGTTCCTCGTCATCGCATACAAAGTCCCAACCGACAATTCTAGGATCTTGACTTGCGCAAATGATTTTGCGGGCGTCAAATTGGATTTTAAATATTCTTGATGTCGGACTTATTTGGGCCTGAGCAGGGGCCCTCATACGGTGATGAGCATAATAAAGGTTGGCCGGTTGTCCATTAGGGGTTGGCCGGTTAGGGGCGTGGGTGTGGGGGTGATGATGTTGCTGGCTGCCTTGTACGAGAGAATTTGTGTTTGGTGGTTGTGATTGTATAGCTGCTGAGGCTGTGACAAGGGGTTGCTGGGAACTTGAGCTCCCTTGTGCCCAGGAGGAGCCTCCTTGCTGCTGTTGCTGCTGTGTGGTTGGGGTGCTTGAGGGCCCCGTTTGAACGCTTGTGGAGTTTGTCGTAGAGGGGAGTTGCATGAAGTGTGGCCGTACTGAGGTCGGATAGCCCTGACCCTGTGCCGCTTGAGATTGCTGAGCAAAGGCGTTGCCTCGAGAAGAAGATTCGGGTGGACAATTATTTGAAATAGGACCGTATGAGGCGTTGCTAGCCGCATCAACTTGCCGTAGTCGCTGACCAATAACCCATTGTCCAAGTTTGTCCTTTTTCCAAATAATAATGGTTTCGTCATATGAGCCAGAGACGATTCTCCCCCATTTGCTACCGCCTCCTCCAGGTGGTATACGTGCGCCCAACGCCTTAATGTCACGTGGGTTCCTAGACCCAGTTGTGTTCTGGTGGTACCCAGATCGCTTTAAGATGTGAGGGCTGAGATCGACTGCCTTTCCGGCGCGCTGGGCATCCAAAAATTCCTTGTCAACAGCAAGAGCTTCTAACCTTAGCGCTTCCTCGGCACCTGGAGGGTCACCAAAGCCAGCTTGTACGGTCCTGACCAGATTGGCATGTCCATGCAAACAAGCAACCTCCGCACCAGATATATGGTCAAAGATACGAACAGTGTCGTCATTACTCCCACTGATGATCCGCTGGTTGTCAAATTGGACACATGCGATACCCTTTTCGTGGCCAAGCAGTGTCTTTTTACAAGTTCCGTTGCGAACATTCCAGATCTTGATCAATCGGTCACCTGAAGCAGAAACGATTTCGTCTTTGTCCATCTGGATGGCATTGACAGCAGCTGTGTGTCCCTCCAGCGTCATTAAGAGGGAGTATGGTGCCAAAGTACGAAAATGGTTCTTAGCAATCTCAGCCTCTAGTATTGGGGAGGGAATTTCACTAGTATCGACAATGTATGTCGGATAGACTACCCCAGATCCTCGGTAGACGCTAGGATAGTCCTTGTCTCCTGGTGCAAGATTGCATCGGTTCCAAATCTTAATAAGCTTATCCTTTGAACAAGTAACTAGATAGCGCTCGTCAAACCGCAAATTTAAGACAGAATCTGCATGGGCTGGAGCAATTTCATGAAGCTTTTCACCCGTGGAAAACCGCCATACTATGACACTTTTATCACTACTTCCCGAGACGATAATATCTTCCGATGGACGGGGGTCGAATTGAAGACAGAGTACTGATTTTGTGTGTCCGACGAGAGGAGGGTACCACAATCTCTTAGTTTCGAGATCCCAGACCCGAACGGTCCTATCGCGACTTCCACTCACCAGGTATTTTCCTGAAAATTGGATCGCATAGACACACTCTTTGTGGGCCTCATCCATGTGGGACGGGTGTGGGAGCTGGAAGTTTGTGTACCGGCCTTTATTCCAGTTGTCCTCTAGCCGTTTCCGTTGCCTATAAAGATGAGGCCAGTTGATTTTGGTAGACCCGTTAGACATTCGAATGAGTAAAGATGATTTTGGTGAGGGTAATGGAAGAGCCTGTCCCACAGATTTAGGAATATTGACCCCGATCTGAGAATTACGCCTACTCCTAGAGCCGAACAACCCCTGGCCATTAGAAACTGGCGCGTTCCTATCATCGGAGGCGTCACTCATCACATGGTCGCCTTCGGTGTCTGCCTGCACGAGGGCCTGTAGTCGGCTCTCCTGCGGGGTGACATAGTTATCTCCTGAATCTGTTGTCCGTGAGTCTAGCCAGCCTAGAGGGACGCGCTTTTTATGTTTTGGTTCGCCAATATCGGTCTCCGCATGTCTTAGTCGGGATTTACGAGCCTGAGGTGATGACAGCCCCGAATGCTCCTGTTCAAATGCATATATAGCATCAATATCAACCCTCCAGCCCTCGCTAGTATAAAGGTCTCTCCAAAGGCGAGAATCGAAGATACGGCTGCGCCAGGCTCGTGAGGCCAAGGAGGCTGTTAGTAGAGACTGTGGATCGAGGTAAGAAAAGATCTCAGAGGTAATTTCGGGGGGCAATTTGAAGACAGGGTCCATATGCAGTAGCGGAGCTAGGCGTTCGACGACCGAGGCAAGAGTAGAGGTGCGCAGGGTACGTAAGATGCTGTAGGCGAGCTCTGCACCAGAGAGCAAATGGAGAGTGAGCATGATATGATGTCTATGGTTGTGGCAGATACGCGACTTGGGCCGCGCGACTTACCAGCTCTTTCTGCCTCTGTATGAGCTAGAATCCAATCGGGAAGAGACATCGCTCCATTTGAAGGCGGATTCAAGAGGTCCTTGTCAGGTTGGCTTCTTGTCTCATCGGAATAACCTTCATCAACCTTGAAGGGCGGCGTAGATAAAGAGGGGGCGGTGAGGTTGGGAGAATAGTTGGTCGCGGCGTGAATTTGGAGTAGATGAGGAGGAATCGAGTCTCTCGCCATGGGGCCTCCTGATTTCGTTGCGATGTTTATTGTTTGTTTTGTAGTTTTGTATTTTATTTTATTTTCCTTTCGGTTTCGCCCTTGCCCTCTCTTCTTTAATGGACCCCCCGTCCTTGATCAGCTTGGTATCACTCTCCTTTTTGCCTCGTTTCTGCCGAAGACCAGCTTCTTCTGCCCAAGGCGGTACGAGGCGGGCAAAACCTTTTGCCTTTTTCGTTCGATAGAGATGGATAAGGTAAACTTGGAAAGACCAAAGGGTGGGTTTCAAGGGAATAGCCACAGGCATTAATAGATGGGCCCAGGTTGAAGACAAACAGAGGAGGAGATTGATGATGATGGTGATGATGACATACCTTAGCGAGGGATGAAGTCGGGTATGGATGCCGTTTAGGTCCAACCTACCACTAAGGCAATAATAATAATAATAATAATAATATGGGTAGTAGGTGGAAAATACCAGAATTAACAAACAAAACAAAAAGATCACCTAACTGTATGCATCCAAAATTAAGGGAGTGTAATGTTGTTTGAACAGGGAAGATAAATGATTCAGTTATAACAAGAAGGTAGATCGATAATGTTCTTTCCCAAAGCATATATACTCTTCTTGGTTTATCTGTTGGTAATATACTCCTTCGCCTCATGCTTCCACTGGTTGACATAAAATAGGAAGTTTTCCTATATTAGCAGTAGCTTCTGAGCTATACCTAGGGTCCTCTCACTAACCAGCAGGCTATTCCTGTTGTCCATCTTCTAGTTATGTTTGTTGTTAATCCACTGTAGGTGTAAGTGGTATGGATCAAATCATAGTAGATGAGAATTCGAGGCTAAGATCCCTTAAATACTTTGATTTGGACGGCGGTAGATAATGAAATAATAACGGTCCCTTATAGCGCATGTATGTGGGACAGCGAAGATGAAAGATGTATACCTTTGCTTATTATTTATCAAGTGCTATGGAGCAACATAAATTGACACTCTAACCGAATTAAAGGCTAAAAGACGATAACTAATGGGACAGGATTTGGAGGTAGTTGTAATAAACCAGATATTTAGTTATATAAAATAAGTTGAAACATACCCATCTCTATACAATACCTAATACCTACTTGGTCGAATGGGAAAAAGAATGTATAAACAGATCGCTCGATGATAGCAATATCTCGTGGATGAAATTTGTAAGTTTTGCTGATTAGATGATGATAGTAGTTATGTAGCTACCTTACTAAACAGGCATTTATACCTACTTTACCTACCTATCTATCTACGGGATTAATTCTTCATTCTAACCTAGCAGTTGAATAATATTAAATATAGAAACCAAAATGAATAGAATCTACAATCAAGCTACAGTTTAGGTAATAACTTGCCAAGAATTTCTATTAGCAACAGTCTTTTATCCAGTAGTATTATCAGATGTGTTATTATTAGGTGGGTAGGCACATGTACCAGTTATTAGGTACCTACCTAAGGTACCTAGCTACAACTATCTGAGTCTATGAGTATGTGGTGCCTATAGATTTTATCACGCATTTATTTTCCCTAGGCACCTACCTGACAAGGTACTAGTTACCTACTTAGTACTTACTTACTGCTCTGGTACCTAAGTAGGTACGGACCCTGAAACTCGCCAACTCCGCCTCTATCTCACCAACCAATAAGCGGATTTCCACCCATCACCTAAAATATAGGTAGTATTTGACTTTGTAGAAGAGTTTCGCTTGTGAAGCTGGGATTACATTTGAGGTTTTTAGGCCCCTCAAATGCCACTTTCCTACCCCCACCCCCCCTTTTCAAATTCCTAGGTACCTTAGCCTCTATAAAAAGGGGGAAATGATACACACAGAGAGAGAGAGGAGATTCCTACTGATTTATATAGCTTAATTAGATGAACCTTCGTGATTTGAATTTTAGACAATAACGGGGAATAGGCTCGAAGGGTAGATGGCCTACATAATCCTCGCCCAATGATGGAATTTCCCTAAAGGATGTTGAAGAAGAGGACAAAGCCAAGTATATCAGACATACTCTAGCGCCCACTCCTAACTAGTTAGAATCTCAAACACCTGGTGTGTGAGAGCAGTCTTCATGCGCCTAATGCAGCATCCAATATTATTTGTTCTTTCTCCCTTAGTTCCTGCACCAACCAACCCCAGCATTCCTTTTTTTTTTTTTTTCCTGTCATCCTTATGCTCCTCTATACTTATAGCCTCTGACTATTGGGGTATGATGACCATATGGAAACAGGGGGCTTAAACTGACTCCTGCGCTTAACCATATTTTCTTTTGGTATAAGGCAGAGCGATCATCGATTACCTCTATCTAGCCACAAATACAAATACACCCACATGAAAGTTTTAGATATATTTGGAATCCTCCTCTGAGTCCTTTTTCTCCCGCTCTTCCATCCCACTCTTCTCTCCCGCTCTATGTGTAGGTAAGTTTGTACGCACAATACATATATGTACATACATCATAGTCTTGCATTTTATACCATTAACATATCCTTGCCTAACTAATAACTAAATTGCAACTAGAAAGGGAAAAAAATTAAAAGAAAAAAACTACATCATCCGCGTCTAGATTTACCTACCTAGGTACCCCCTTATCCGCCCGCCATCCATAACCGGCAACTGGATCTCTCCCGACTTGCCTGGAATTTCAGGTTTACTCCTCCATTCGTTGTCCTCAATTCCAAAATCCTCTCTACCTCTCTCGTGTGTAAACCTTCTATTATTCCCTATCCTCTGTCTCTCTCCCCTTTCCCTCCTTTCCCTCCTTTCCGACTTGGGGGGGGGGGGGGGGGGGGGGGGGGGGGGGGGGGGGGGGGGGGGGGGGGGGGGGGGGGGGGGGGGGGGGGGGGGGGGGGGGGGGGGGGGGGGGGGGGGGGGGGGGGGGGGGGGGGCGGGGGGGGGG
>JAPDES010000174.1:0-19716 GCA_027569235.1 Aspergillus sparsus
GGTTCTCGAAGTATATATGAAGGTGGGCAAGATGAGAGGGAAACTGGGGAGGGAGACGTTTAAAAATATGACTTGGAAGAATTGGAAATACTCTAGGGCTGCAGCAAAATTCCGCAAAAAAAAAAAAAGAAAGAAAGAAAAGAAACCCACCCAAGGTTAAACAGCTGCTAAATTAGCCAGCCCTCAGGAAGAGCGGAGGCTAGGAGTTCCACTGCATGATTTCTCAGGCAGTTTAGACGCCGAACAAACGAATGATGGCCATAACGGCGAGGATCAAGGAGAGTCATTCTCAGTTCCGTCCACACTTCGTTCGTTCTCCCTTTCGGGGGGAGCAACTGAATAAATCAAGGCCGGATCTCCATCTAGTTCTAAGCCCTTGCAGAAGAGTGCCACCCAGGGTCCCTAGGTTCCCGAAGTATATATGAAGCCGGGTAGGTCGAGAGGGAAAACGGGGAGGCAATCTAGGCAAGCAAGCTCACGCGTTAATAGGAAGGGAGAAGTTTAAAGAGAAGTTGAAAAATAAGACTTGGGAGAGTTGGAAATATTCTAGGGCAGCAGCAAAATTCTGTCAAAAAAAAAGAAAAGAAAGAAAAGAAACCCACCCAAGGCGCCGGTTGAACAGCTGCTAAATTAGCCAGCCCTCAAGAAGGGCGGAGGCCAAGACTTCCACTTCATGATCTCTCGAGCAATTTATTTTGTTTGGCATATTCTGCATCTATACCAAAAGCCAGAGTCTAAAGCTCAGAAAGGAAGGACATGGGGCATGTAGGGCTAGTAAGTGCGGCCGTCAAGCTCGCGGCAAATACAGGCCATTCGAACCAGGCTCTTGACAGTGTATGTTCAACTAATCTACATAATCCACTCCATCAAACAACCGTCGTCCAAATCTCCTCGTCCCAACTATTCGCGCGTGACAGCCTCTCATAAGAACCCTCAATCCTAAGCCGGCCGGCTACAACGGACCTCAGGGCCTAGCTGAAGTTGGTTCGCCCGATAAATTTCGGGGATAAGATAAGCTCTCCACAGCCACTACAGTACTCGAAGGGTAAGAGAACATAAGTCAAAAGCAGGCACGGAAGGACAACAGTAAAAACAACAAACAATATTTGAAAGAATGAGAAATATTCTGGGACTGCAGCAAAATTGGGAAACCCCTCTCCCCCCCTCTGGGATGGCCCTCTCAATCGACTGATGGGTTGGCCAAGCCAAGAGTCCACTACATGGTTTCTCCGTGAGCTTTTTTTGCTTGACATGTTTATTCGTCACTAGTGCTGAAAAGTCGATGCTAATGGTTTGCATACGAGTTGTGTTGGTAGGGCTCGCTATTTGCGCGTCCGCTGGGAGGTATCGACGGGGCATCAGGCTTGTTCGTCCCTTTACTACCGCCACCGCCACGAGTAGTTGACATTCTTCGCTCCACGCCTCTTCTCCCTAGTTCAACTATACCAGAGACACGGTGGCAAGATCCGATGGCGCAAGCTGTAACGATGGACTCGTGGAAAGTTATCCCATCTGATCCAGTAATTGTCAGCACTGGTGACTCAAACCCGAATATGTGGGCTGGTGTTACCAGTATGCCTGAAGTGCATCTGGCATCCCCAACACCGACTTATAGCCAAACATATACTACCTCACCTTACAACACAATTCAATATTATAGTGTCGCTAGGACATTGGCTGCCCAACCTTGTAGCACTAAGGCGAACCTGGGGGCATTTGGCTGGGAGAATCGATACCAAGATTTCCACCTACCATACTGTCCAATGATGTAATAGATCCAGTCCATAGAGCATGGCACTGTGTCTTTGGATTAGATCCCTGGGTACGTTTCGACAACCCAAGCACTTCCTGTGACGGCGTTATTCTTGATTCGTTTGCAAACCCGTAATAATCCACTTCATTTTTACGTACTTAAAATCAAAACATAATTAATCTAGAAGGAACCAGGAGGAAGAGACGGAAAAGGAAGAAAAGAAAGAAAAGAGAGGAAGAAAGAAATTATTCATAAAGCCCACGAGAATCCCGTCCAAAACCCAAGTGTGTGACGCACCTGATGCGTCCAAAACTGCCGCCTCCATGACCGAAGCACTCGATGACCATTCTCCTAAGTTACTGCCATCCAAGCTTGATTATAAGCCGAGGGTCCGAACTCCACCTCCATTTGCCTGCATTGATAAATCGTCAGAAGAGGAAGATAATGGCTTGAAATCTAAAAAGGGCGACGGCCCTTGTATGGGTCGGAAGGGATTATCTGAAGCCAATGTCGGGCTACTTCGAAGTATGGATCATAACCACCCTGAGATTGAGATGGCCGAAAGAGTCCATGGCGGTATTGCCGAATATCACGATGTGGATGAACCATATCGCCCCCTTGTGCACAATTCCCCGCCTAATCGCGAGATCTTAAATTATATTTTGGAATGGCCAGTGATATCATGAATAAAAACATTGCAACTTGTCAGTTATTTCCAGATAAGTAATGGTTATTAAATCCGGTGCTAAACATGATGCTCGACCTGACACGCTGCTGCATAAGGGGCTTGATGTGGTGCTTACAAGAGATGTTTAATTGAGTTCCAATTAATTGCCTTGTTGGACTGAAATTTTCATCCATGTGTATAACATTCTAAGCTATGTATTATAATGAACGCTGCTAATCAATAGATTGCGTCAATAGAGTTAGCAGTTAGGCAAGTTAAACAAATGTATGAGACAACTCACTACATGATAAAATTATTACAATTGCAATATCATCAATAAAAGTGAATACGGCCCAGTTTTAATTTAGGTTTAACTATTCCATGAAATTCTGGAGTCCACGGGAAATGGAAACCACCCGCTCCACACGGAATTAGGAGCGTGGAGATAAAGTTTGGAAAGTCAAGTCGTTCAACAATCTTTTTCAGTGGCAAAGCCAATGGCTTGGTTCAGTGGTTGAAACCATAATTTTTTATTCAAGTTTTTTCTGATTCCCCCCCGAACTTGGCCATACCTCCTTCCCAGAGTCCGTGACTAACAAAGGGCCACAAGAGTGCAAGGAGAGACTTTCCTGAATAGCTGCAAACAGGGAGGCTGGGTGCAAGACATAGTGAGTTGAATGTTGGCAAATCTAGGAGTGGAATAGTATCTATTGGAGACATGGCAGATTTTCAAAAAAAGGCTGAGCAGCCTATGGTGGCCTCTTATCCTCACATCCTAATCAATGTTTGGGAGTATCCTCAAGTATATACAACGTATTTCTTTTCAAAAAATTATACAGGAATTAGTCAATGAAATCGGGTTTGAATTTTGGAGCTGGGGTTGTATGTTGTGAAAGGCTTAGACTGCGCCCGCCAGTCCCTAGAGAAACACGCAGGGTCAGTTACGCCCATCGTAGCCAGCGCATGTTAGATGAAAGATGGTTTACTTTACTTGGTCTACTTACAAAGAGATAGGCGAAGTTGGTTCCACGAATGTCCTGGGAGGTAGCGTCTGCCCCCAATATGCCGCCGGTGACGCAACGCTTTTTCTCTTGCAGGTCGAGGATGCGGTCCTCAATCGTGTCTCGCACAAGAAGACGATATACATGTACCGGCTTCTGTTGCCCAATCCTCTGCACTCGGCCAATCGCCTGGTCCTCAACCGACGGATTCCAGCAGGGGTCCAAGAAGATCACCTCTGAGGCCACCGTAAGGTTTAAACCTGAATTTCCAGCTCGCAGAGACACCAACAAGATCTCGCAGGTCGAATTATGGTTGAATTCATCAATCGCTTGGTCGCGGGCTCCTTGTGTCATATTCCCATCGAGCCGGCACCGCATCCAGCCACGTTGGGCAAGAGGAATGTCCATGATATCTAGGAGGGCGGTGAATTGGCTGAAAATGATGACTTTGTCGCCGCTTCCACGGTCTCGGATTTGTTGGATAATACTCAACGCCGTGTCTATCTTAGCACTGCTCAACCACTCTTTCCAGAGGGACTGTCGAAGCCGTACGGGGTCATACCAGGACCAATTGCCCTTCGCAGTTTCTGTTTGGGGGAAATGATCTAGGACCCGGCGCTGTAGTTTGTCCCAATGGCTCGGACGGGGGCAAGCAGAGGAACCATGGACCTCCTGGAAAGTTCGATAATCAGCCACGGTCGATGGTTTGATGGGCATCCGGCAGATTGGGCAAGAAATGCCCGTCGCTCCTTGCCATGACGATTGTGGCTCCAAAGGGTGAGCCAACAAGCGTGTGAAGCACTTGTGACAGGCACTATGCCCACACCGGAAAATGGTGGGGTTGGTGATGGTTTCCATGCAGATCGGGCAGTCTAAGATATTGGATGAGCTTTGTAGACGGTCAATAACCTCTTCTGCGAAGCCGTTTATATTCTTGCGTAGTCGGGCCTCCCGGCTACACATGTTGCGGACTATTTGCGGGAGATTGGGAACAAGAAACAGGTGGCAGCACACCTGTTGGAGACGCCGAAGAAGAGCGAGCAAGTGCGAGGTATTGTGATTCGCGGACTGGGCTGTTAGGAGGTGGAACTGGTCCTGTGAGTTGTTTTCCACCTCCGAGTAGAGTTTCCTTTCCATATCGCTAAGCTGCACATAGACGTTGTCAGTCTGAACGGGCAGTAGCGGGAGGATGGGCTGACCGTCAATCACTGTCAATCCAGTACGCCGTAATAGAAAGGTTTGGAGGATATCTTGCTGAGCTTGGCGATCTGAATTTCGTCCCCGCTTATCCACTGCCGAGCAGAACACCTATACTGGTCAGCAAAAATTTACCTTTATCCACCTGCGATACATCCAAAATAGATCAATCTCCATGGGCGGGCAATAGTGGCCGATTGATGTGGTTCACGGTTTCACCAACCTTCTTAAATACATCGAGATGGGAATACGGCTGGATCCGGAGGAATCTCAACAGTGAGTAGAGTTCTTGGAGATGGTTCATCACTGGAGTTCCGGTTAGACACCACCGAAATGTCGCGTCGATGCCGCAGCAAGCCATGGCTGTTTTGGATCGGTCGTTTTTGATATTCTGTGCCTCATCGAGGATCACTCGGTGCCACTGGCTGGTGAAACCTAGTATTGGCAGATTCCCCGACCGTGGGTCCGCGCGATGGCTCGACAGCCCCTGAGACCAGCGTTGCTTCCTGCCCAGCTCGGACGCGAGTGTCCCAAAGGAGGTCAGGACAATATCATATTTGTTCAGATCCGCAAAGTTCGCTTTTCGGTTTTCGCCGTAGTGAACATAGAGGCGGGGTTCGAAGGTGGGCCGTAAGAGCCGGTCAATTTCCCGCTTCCATTGTGGGATCAAGCTGGCTGGCACAACAATCAGGGTGGCTCGTCTGTCCGGGGTTGTGGCAGGACGCGAGACAATAAGCGCAAGAGCCTGAACAGTTTTGCCCAGCCCCATGTCGTCCGCTAGAATGCCGCCTCTATGTGTGCTCCCCTCCATGTCCATCATCCAGTGCACACCCTTTTGCTGGTGTCCTTGAAGTTCGGTCTGCAGCGACTCCGGGCTGCGATCAATAGAAGGCGCTAGAGCTGTGGGGGGCGTGCGCTCCGGAACCGCGTCGAGGTCTGCTAGGGGGGCGGTTGACGGAGGGTCAAATGTGTCGTCGGTTAGTCTTAGTGAGCTGTGGTGCGGAGCAAAAAACGCTGAACCATAAGAATTGGCACCATTCAACCACGGATCAACGGATTGACGGTCCTCGACATGTACTGGCGGAATGGGATTGTAGGCAGGATGAAGGGCCTCAACAGCGTCAGAGCCATTAGTCCCTTGACGCTCATACGTACCTATGGGGAAGATCGAGTGTGGATGGCGGATGGCATTATCCAGGTGGCAACTCCCGTCATGGTACCGGGGCAGACAACTGTCTGAGATAAGGTCCGTGTACCGAACGGGCGTACTGAACTCTGTCGGAGGGAGGGAAAACAAGCCATGCTCGGGGCGCAATGCCTGGCGTGGCGCCATCTCGGTGGGTCTGTCGCTTGCAGATCTTGGCTGAGTGTGGGGACCGCGTGAATCACATTTTACTGGAGTTGAACATCGAGTGATTACCGTCCTTAGTTGAGTCTTTGCCTCTTTTTTGAGCCATATTGCCTCTGTCTCATGGACAAGACAAAGAAATATGTTGAACTTGAAAATAAGATAGTCATTCTTTGCTTCCGTATTTTGAAGCTTTTCAATGACTTCGGCTAGGTCGTTAAGAAAGGGATCTCTGAGGACCCTTAGCGTCCGCTGGTAGGATGCGCGTCGGCCATTTAGCAACTAGGTTATTCACCATTACCGCAGGGATTTGAACAGATGGGATCGAGGATGCTAGGGGAGGATGCATGCTATAGTAGAGAGTGAAACAAGCCGGTAATTGATGTAAGGGGATTATTCTACGCATGCAAGAATGAGGACCCAGGCCAAGGTCCAAGCTTATCGGCGATCGCTGAGATCATAAAAACTACTCTGCGAAAGATGGGTCACTTGAAGACTCGGCACCACATGTTCGTCTAGTATTGTAAGGAAACCATCAGACGAACTGCCTATGCCCGAACTAGCTGACGATGAGGACTGGGAGGTGGAAGAGATTAAGGATAAAACAGTCTTTCAACGCGATCTATACTATCTAGTGAAATGGACGGGCTGGCCGGCGGAATACAACCAATGGGTACTCAAAGAAAACATGGGTAATGCACAGCGAATAATCAACCAATTTGAAAAACAAAAGGAAAAGGAAGGGGCAAAACGGAAGCGGGGTCAACAATGAAACCATACCGAAACAATCCAGACACTACCAATCAGCCAGAAGAAGCGGAAACCGCAATTCGCTTGTCTTCGCCTGATTGTACGCTGCGACCGTAGCCTCTTTAATATTATCCAAAAACCGCCGCTTACCGAGAGTCCAAAGGACATAGCCCGCATCCCCCGGAAGGAGACGGATCAGGCCCGATATTTATTCATCTCGTCATTACCAGTATCGGATTGGGGTACTGGATATGCGGAAGGTCCTGCTGACGTTGAGATACATGCGTATCATAGGTGTATCCCTCCCGGTGCTTTCTCCGATTGTTTACACAAAATTCCTCCGCATGAGCGCGATTGACTTGATCAAATACAGCGAGAAGGACCGATGTTGATTGTGCCACGACAACGTTTTCCGTGATACGAACTCATCACTCTCTAGGCGCTCGAGAGCGGTGGCAAGCTCTTTCTTTCTTACACCCTTAGCAACAGTAGCTAGAACCAATGCATAACGAGGGAAAAGGGGTGCGGTCTGAAGCTTCAAGAGGCGCTCCAGAAATGCTGCACCATCAGGCTCCCAGGCAAAATTTGCAAAGTGAACTCTCCCCAGCATATATAAATATACGCCTGGGGGTATAACCAGGTACTCGCCGGGCCACAACGTGGCCTGACGTACGCTAATTCTAACCTTTCGTAATTCATCCGATGAAACGGATAGCAGGCCTATTAACAGCGCAAAGAAAATAAATGCGACATTCGAGGAAACTTGCTCCTTATATCACGTTCAGGGACAAGGTAGAATGTCACGACAACATCAAAGCTGTGAACGATTTAGGGAAGACTGTGGTCAGTTTGCTTCCGGCCTTCGAAATAAAATAATGTGTTAAAGCTGATGCGAGGTTTTGCGACGCAAGAATCACCATCCGGATAACGCAAGAGCGAATCCGAGACCTCAAGTAGATCCCGTAATTTTGATTGACTGGATGCTTTGTCGATTGGATCAGATCTCCCAAAGTGAATCTGCACAAGATCATTTGACATTTCACGGAGTCCCGTATATGTGCTTTCTCCACCCGGTTTGAATCCAAGACAATTTAAACAACAAGCAATAGAGCCCTCAAGGCTAGGGTCGATACGTTGAGTGTGTGTATGTTGAACATTCAAGGTAACCAGGAGCACTTAAGGCAACCTAACGTCATCGTGTCACTAGATAGAGAGAAAGAAGATTTTTTGATGCTTTGCACATTGCTCAAAGCCTGGCTGGATGAGGCTGTCCACCTTTCGAGACAAGTCTTTGATCAAAGCACTAATGCTGCGGCTGCGGAAATAAGGTATTCGCTGTATATGCCGCGTTATACGATGCTTTATATCAATGATTGACTTGATCGACCCATCTGTCATTAGATTGGATAATTTACAAGATGGCCATCCTTTCCGCGGATTCAAAAAATCCACAAACAGTTTCTTTACAAAGACCAGAAACAAAGCAACTAGCAGCAGTGATCCTTCCCCAAAGTCAAAGTTGGCTGAGTTGATATATTTTAAAAATGATAGGAGCTTAGTGAACCAGTACGTACGGCCTCATAGCTCTAGATTCGTGTGTATATGCGTACATCGTGTGCTTATTACGGATACAGGCTGGTTCAAAACATGGGGCGGACGCTAAGGGTCCTCAGAGATCCCCTTCTTAACGACCTAGCCGAAGTCATTGAAAAGCTTCAAAATACGGAAGCAAACGTATCGAGTGTTACTACGCCCGTTCAGGCCGCCGCGCACTGTCCCTGATCTGACGAAATTTGAAAATTTCATTACTAGTATTCGTATTGTCTTTGCTTGACTTTTTAGCGTCAGAATACGGTGTGGATTTATTTTTTGGCTTTGCATGCATGGTGCGATCCACTCTTCTAAAGTGGGGTTAGCGAACCTGAAGTGATCCATGTCAACAAAAATTTAGGGCGATCATTAGCTAATAGTGATATTAATGTAGGCAACCTCTTATTTATTTTTTGTTTTTTTCATAGAGAAGAATAAAAAAGTAAATGGGAGTTTGGATCATTATTTTTTTTTTTATTTTTATTTTTTCACCTTTTGCTTTTTTTCATTTGTTTTTTTTTTAAACCAAATTAAAATGGTGCAAACTATGAGATAAAATAGTTTATTATTAAACCAATAAAGTGACACCAGCAAGAGCTCGTCTTTTTCTTGGGTACTAATTAGCCGACACGAGACTATTGTCAATCCTAGTTGACATATGAGCTAAAAATTTGACATGCGCGGACCGCCGGAAAGAATCATATCAAAAAAAAAAAAAAAAAAAATCGAGTCAGTTACCTTGTTAGGAAGTCACATAGCGCATGCTCTTTGGCGAATCTAGGGCGCTGATTCGGGAAACCTCAAAGGGCCAGCTAACTGAACCAGTAGCTGGGTCTTGCCGTAACCTAGGGAGATGTTTACCCCCCGCTGAACAGGAGTGGACGCAGTTGCCCCAACTAGTAAAAACGGCGGTATTCGCTAAGTTTCTACGTATTTTACTCTTTTATTATCTTTCCCTCCCCCATGAAAGTAATGATTTAGGGGTCGCCTACATTAATCTCACTATTAGCCAATGATTGCCCTAAGCTTTTGTTGGCACCCCGCTGATCACTTTAGGTTCGACAACTCCATTTTAGAAGAGTGGGTTGCACCATGTATGCAAAACAAAAAATAAATCCACGCCGAATTCCGACGCGAAAAAAATCAAGCAGAGACGATACGAACACCAGTAATGAAATTTTTGAATTTTGTGTTTTTGTCGTGAACGCGTGAAACCGTCTGCCGTATCCAGTGTAAAGTGATAGGTCCATGTCCTGAAGTGGAAGTGGAATATGCGGCTCGACTCTTCTCCATGTTTCTAAACAATTACGGGAGGGCGTGTCTGCATAATTAGGCTAGCGATATATAGTCCAAAAATTAGATGATTGTACTTGTATTGTTCTCGATAGGAATCTACCACCCGACTTGCTTGAGATGGATTCAATTCGTTCGTAATCAATTCGCCCAGATACCTACTCCTACCCGGTAAGTCGAAGGCCTGGCGCCGAGCCCATTATTACCCGACCTTTGTGAAGGAAATATGCTCCTTTATACGAAAATTTCCAGTTATATTCACGACCGAGTACATACGGATAACACCAACATCCTTGCCGCCTTTGCACCGCGATAATCACCGAAAACAAAGTGCAAAAAGAATAAGATCATAATATCTACTCCAGATCTTATTTATCTATCCCTTTTCTTTTTCTTTTTAGCGCTCATCTCAAAAAAGTCTCTCAACTAAGGCTCTAGCATTTCACGTCGCAATTGAGCAGCTGGCTCAGGCAAATGAATTGAGCAATAAGAGGAGAGCAAGATACAAACGCGGAAAATTTTGCGCAACCTAAGTAAGTTAGATCTGCCTTTCAGCTCTCCTAATTTAAGTTGCTGACTTCTGGTTAGCTCGGAGCTATTATTTCTATAGCCCTGTCTGTTGTTTCCTGCGCCGCAGGCGACTCATCAATTGAGACTTGGGTGGCTCTGAACACAACGCTCAGAAGTAGAGTCTTCTATTAAGCCCCGGGGGGCTGGCGCTGTCCGGCTTGATCGCCATTGCATGGGAAACGTACAGACTTGTTGTGTCTATACTGAAATCGTTCCAGGGCCCATCTCACCTTCTACACGAGTTCAAGAGTGGCTATAACCATCATACGGTGGCTGGGAGGTCTTCATATCTCATTTACCTATGTCAAACCATACGATGGCATCTCCCCGTATTAGCGATCCCGAAAACGGCGATTCAAGCACATTCTTGCATCGCGGTCTATTGCTACCCGTTTATCATCTTCAATCGCAGCTAAATATTTCATACTACAGTCTATACGGAGAGTATTGCCTATCACGAACTAACCTACGGGAATTATCCCGTGCATATGACAAACATCTTTTGTCAAAAATTGGGCCGCCACTATTCCGGCGACGGTCCGTTAGTGCTGGAAGTGGGAACGGAGGCTCTCTTTCGACTCTTCCTATTCCTTCAAAAATTTTACCAAGTCAACCTGATCTTTATACCGATGAGCCGCTGTTAGCACGATCCACTACCCCACGAGAAGTAACTCCTTCGTGTCTGGAAGCATCAAAAGCCGGAGGCCCTAGCGCATCAGAACCATATAGCGGGAGTTCCACAGGGAAAATGTCAATGTCCTTCCAATGCGATTGTTGCCCCAGGAAGCCAAAACAATTTGACAGTTCTGAAGAACTTTGGTAAGTTTTAGGGAACATCTCAACTCATTACCAAAAGATCTTGTGAGAATTTTGATTCTAATACATAACTTCCCATTACAGTGCCCATGAGGAGGAGAAACCGCACCTGTGCCTATATTGCAACAAGAGGTTCAAGAGGAGACAGGATTATGAGCGGCATCAAAACTCCGTTCATTTACAATATCATTATTGGTCGTGCGCTGCATTGCCGGGATATGAGGCTGCTTTCTACCCTTCTTCTCCCTCAACACAAACGGGCTCCGGTGCTTCTCATGATAGTTGTGGATACTGCGGAGAGGAATTTCCTAATTTTCCCCAGACAGATTGGAACCAAAGATTGAAGCATCTCACCACGGTACACAAATTTGGAAATTGTGGGAACTCGACCCGATTCTATCGTGTCGATCATTTCCAACGGCATCTCCAATATGACCATGCAGGGACAAGGGGGGGATGGAATAAGATGCTTATCGACTTCTCAGCAATAGTGACGAATAAACACGTAAACCAAAACAAGCTCACGGCGAAACCATGAAGTGGACTCTTGGCTTGGCCAACCCATTAATCGATTGAGAGGGCTATCCCAGAGGGGGGGAGAGGGGTTTCCGAATTTTGCTGCAGTCCGAGAATATTTCCCAATCTTTCAAATCTTGTTTGCTGTTTTTACTATTGTACTTTCCTGCCTGCCTTTGACTTATGTTCTCTTGCACTTTGAGTACTGTAGTGGCTGTGGAGAGCTTATCTTATCCCCAAAATTTATCGGGTGAACTAACTTCAGCTAGGCTCTGAGTGTAAGGATATCCCGATTGTCGGATGGGGGTCCGTCGGCTAGGCAAGGATCCGCGTACGACACGGCTACGGGGAGGTAAGGTTTAGTCTGTAGAGGGGAGGCTCCCTTTGTTTGATGGAGATATCTTTAGATACAAAGAGTATAGAGATGCAGGGGTACAAGACTGATTCTTGGGAATCAGGAGAGGTGGAAGACTCTCAATGCTCTTTCTTATGTTTTCGATATTCCTCCGATTGATCATCGATACCCTTACGAGTCGGCGGGGTAATCGTATACAAATGTGAGCTATCCAAAAGATATGGGCGAGCTCCGGCACTTCCTGGCTGGATGACCGAGAGCGGTCCGCGACCGGTTCTTTCAGGATTCATCTGCGAAATCCTATGACACTGAGGTCCGTTGTAACCGGCGGGCTTAGGATCGAGGGTTCTTATGAGAGGCTGTCACGCGCGAATTGTTGGGACGAGGAGATTTGGACGATAGATGTTTGATGGAGTGGATTATGTAGATTAGTTGAACATACACTGTTAAAAGCCTGGCGTATTGCTAGTGCTGCCGTTCGGAGGGGGGCATCGGCACTCGTTGGGTCAAGCCGGATATGTAGCCGACCCTTGGCTCACCGGCCGCACCACCCTCGCAACGCCGCCGATGTGGGATTGGCTTCCGGGAACTCCGCTCCCTGGATTTGAGGACTGGGACTTGTCTAACCAACATCGTGTCCACTATACTCCTGCAGAAGATCCTTTGCACATATCCAACCTTCAGGAGCCTGTCTTGGAATCACTGCGCGATGTTTTGTCGAGCGGACAAGTGGACATTAAACATGTTTTTCTCCTGAATTAGAAAGTACACGCGGCGACGTATTTCCTCTGCGCAATGGCTCTTATATGTGGGATCGGACTCCCTGGCGCTGAAACAGACAGTCTTAAAGATAATACCGTTAAAAATAGAAGAAGTCGAACCTTGGCGCATCCGAGAAAGGCCTGGAGTCTCTCGTCGGCCAGGCGCCGGGAGAGATCGGCAGGTTCACCGTCTGATGCGTCGTCCGATGCCATGGGAGCGGTGCTCGCCGGGAGGTCGACGGGCAAATCGACGAGGTGTTCGCCATTTTAAGAGTCTGATTTCGAGACGCTTGATCCCTTTCTTGGGTGGATGCTGGACTCGGGCTGCGGACTTGGGCTGCGTATGTCCATGAGGCCCGCAGTTTCATGCCGGGGTTGCTCAACCATCGACGTATCCGTCCCGTGTCAGCTCTAACGCCAAGAGATACCCGAGATATCAGGCACAAGCGTTCCTTGGATCAATGGTGGAGCGCTTCCATAATGGAGGAGGCCTCCCTCTCGTGAAGGCCGCCCGACGATCGAGGTGGTCGTGAACCGTGCTCGTGCGTTGGACACGGATGGGCAGGGAATGTGCTTGTGATCCATAACACGTCGCCATGGAATATGGACTATTCCAGATGCAGGACACAATCGATGCCCGGCTCGTCAACGCTGTTCCTATCGATCGCAGAGAGCGCAAGTGAGAAATATGACAAACGAGCTGTCAGGATAGATGCCCCGGTCGGGGTATGGCTGCCCTCGCTACCGCCTTCCCGTTACCCCTGCCAAGAAACAAAGTCGTCCCATTGGCTAGAAAGTGGGTGCTACTCAGGCGCTGGCTTGAAGAGGAATGAACATTACCATGCGGTCAGAGACCTCAGGACGGATGCGCATGGAGTCCAAGGATATTTACATATATTATTTATCAAATCTCTCCACGAGCATGACTCAGAGATGGGATGATATGATGATGTGGATTGCTATCCTCTATCTGCTATCTCCTAACTATGTAGCTACAACACAACCAATGAATAAGCGAGGTCACGTGGTCTATCACGTGCCTCAATGGCCGACACACCCCCCATAGCTCTCGTGGCCTCGCTCGGATATGTCGCCAAACGGACGCTATTTCGCCTTCACCTCCTTCGTCGCCAGTCCTAGCAGACGTTTAAATACTCCATATTTCGCCTTGTCAAGTGGTTTCGTCATTCTATCGGCAACATTTGTCTCGCCCGCCACGTGTTTGAATACTACATCCCCCCTAAGCACATAGTCCCGAACGAATAGATATCGAATGTCTATCCATTTAGTCGTGGATGAGTAACCCGACTTGCTGATAATTTTGATAGCATTCGCGCTATCCGTGAAAATCTCCAACGGTGATGACTCCATTACATTGAATAATAACGCCAGTTTTCGCACCCATAGTCCTTCTTTGGGTGCTCTGTCGAACGCTACTAACTTCGCGATGGTAGATTATGGCGCTACTACCGACTCTTTTTTGGAACCATTCTCTATTGTAGAAAAGAGAGGGGGAACGAGAAAGAAAGGAAAGACAAATCAGCAAAAAATAGAACGCTAAGCAGGCCCAAAATCAGAAGGACTTAAAACGGCAATACCATCTACATTTTTTTTTTAAAATACGTCTCGCGATTACTTTTTCTAACCTCCGCTTCCGCTCCTTCCGCTTTTCTTCCTCAAATAGCTATATCTCAACAAGAGAACACCTCGATAAACGCTCCCTTGTAAAGAAATATCTTAATTTCCCGAACTAGATCTACAAAGAAGCGCTTAGCATTTGTTTGATGTATAAAAACACTACTACACCTACCCCTGTACTAAAAGGGATTTGGCAGGTATGGATGCAGATGAAAGCTGGATTTGGTAAGGGATAAGGAGGTGTTAGCGATGTAAGGGGGCTGGGTGGTGGCAGCAATAGGGATTGGAGTGCAATGGAGCACATGGCTTAAATTGATTAGTCTAGGAAAGGGGGTAAGAAATGACGGGAATCTTCATCTAAGCACGTTTTCAGGTAGTTTGGAAAATAACTTAGGACACAGTATTTATTTTATTACAGGAGCCATATACGACTTTCCAACCTAGCCTAATACATTTAGAGTACCTCTATTTTTGGTAGTTGGCTATCGAGGCTGCCCCAGGTTCTTATATCCTTGTGCTAAAGGTTCATCTTTCACATCGTACCACTCGATTCGCAGGGCTTGCTTGGTGGAAAGTTAAGGGCCTAAAAAACCAATTCCAATGAGGAAAATTATACTACTCCTGGCATCAACTCTAGCAGACCGGATTTTGGCTTACCTCCTGGGATCCAACAAGCGAATGGCACTGCCTGGTGTAGCGCACACCCTCATCCAGCGGATCCGAATCTGAGCGTCGAGGGCTTTCATCGGAACGAAGCCGCTGTTGGTTGAAGATGTTGCTCGACAGATCAACACTAGCCATTAGTTAAGTCAATGCTCGTCCGCTAAGGAACTATAAGATTAACCTAGGGCTAACAGATATGCTGTGCGCATCAAATAGCTGAGTTAGGTGGCGTGCATTTACCCCTCTAACCATTTCTTGTTGAGGTCTGGAACCTTTTAAATTTTAGTTGTGCAAATCCGACACGGTAGTTGACCTATCGCGTTTCGTGCTTAATTGTTGTCCATGGTTTCGCTGGTACCCGGTAGATGGGAATATCTATAAGACGTCGAACATCCAATACACGCCGTGGAGTCCTATTGGGGGTATATTCTTCCTCGAGATCATCTAGAGGACGAAATATCCGGCTTCGCACTTCGCGTAACTCGGACGATTTCTCAATTTCCGACCGTGAGAATTTTTCCTCTAGGAATTGCTGCAGTTCACTTATTGAGGCGTTACTTCGGATCAAGCTCATTAGTTGGGCAACACGTTTATTCTCACTCTCCCGAAGGGCGCTGACGAGACGTAGTAACACGTCTTCTGATTGCTCAAGACGATCCAGCTTTCTTTTCACGGCGAGCTTTCGCCGCATGTCAGCCATTTCGTCGACATGGCATTCGATCCCATTCGTAACACAATGCTGGCAAGGAGGATCACCACGACACTAAAAAAAGGGGGGGAAGGAACAATAGGAGATAATTCGCGATCAGCCATCATACTTCAATCCAATTTCACGGGCGAAATACGGCGTAGGACAATAAAAGGTTACAGTAGAGTGCAGGTTCAGTCTTACACTTGAAGACACTCTTTATTGTTAATTTCGTACATGCCAAGGAACGCTATTACAGAGATAGTTTAGCGTCCCGATGATGTTGATCCATCTGACCATTGAGAGTCATAAATAAAAATTAGATAATTCGGGAGCTAACTACTATTGCTATAGTGCATCTTGACATGCACTAAATAAAAAAAAGGGTGTGTCTGGAAGTGTAAGACTGAACCTGCACTCTACTGTATATATACCTTAAGCTTCTTTTGCTTGCATGCTCGGCAAGCGGTTGTTTTGTGTTTCCTCCCCGGGATCACATCATCTGAGGAAGTACTCGGTTTCTGTGAGTAGCCGGAGTCAGGAACAAGAGGACGTGTAGACGAGCCCAACATATATATGATGTAATTGTAGAAGATTTATGCTTTATCGGGCAATGTGAAGTAGTTTGGTAAATGGTTCACAAAATGAACACCAGAAACATTACATATACAATAAAAAAAAATCCGACACTTCAAGGTAACGACGACATTGAGGTCAAGAAGAGGAAATTATATAGCTAACCCATGCACACTCCGTGTCAATAATGCATGCTAAAAATAATATAATATTATAATTTCCTTTGGTTGCCTCTCCCAGTAATTTGTCGGAGGGATAAGGCAAACCTTGAATGCATGCGCATTGAATTTGCTTTGCTTCAGCATAGGGAGGTTCGAATCCACACCCGGGGGAATAATTTGTTTACCTCTACGACCGTCACCCAGGCCATGTAGGAAGGAGGAAGGTCAATCCCACACCCTAAAGTATAATCCCGAATAGACTTGTGGGGTTTTCAAACGCCATATTCCCTAAAACATACATAATAGATACACTAAATTATAGACGGGCGTCACTGAGATAATAAGAAAATTCAACAAGATCATTTCCGCCCTTATTATCGGAGAGCGACCCCGCCATGAGCGAATATGAAAATTCCCCAAGTTTCACGAGGGGTATTATCCAAGAGACAGCATCACATTGCTGAGTCCTTGTAATCCTAAACAATGCAGTCATATCGGCCATATCCGATATACGGTCGCTTTGGTTTATTTCATTGAATATGACCTATATTTAGGTCCAAGCACTTAGTTTTGGGGCGGATCAAAGTGCTTTCTAAAAACCTGGAAGAGCTGAGTGCGACAGCCAATCACAGGGTAAGCGGGTAGTGATTATTTGCGGAGGTGACTACGAAGGTAGGACCAGCAGGAGGAGTAAATTCCAACAAACTGGAAGCACAAACTAGAAGCAGGGGTAATGGATGCTACCGAGGCAGGCGATACAGGACAAGTGGAACAAAAGTACGTGCAGAGGACAGGGACGCTAAAGTACGTCCATCATAAATCTATATATGATAGGTGACAGGCCTAAAGACGCCGCTAAACTCAGTAGTTACCCAATGGTAAAGCGTACCAATTTTGTGATTAACCACTACTTAGACTCTAAGATCTATTTCTAATAGTATTGATCCTTCTGGATTTTAATTGATGTAGTCCTAGCGGCGCATGCCATCTGTGCGTTGCACTGCACCTAGTCCCCTTTTTTATCCTAATGATCCGGGGTTTGTCTCAGCTTCAAGGATTTTTCCAATGGAGGGGATAGATAGCATTTCTCCTCCCGGCTATATAATTAGATATGTTCTTAGATGCTGGGACCCCCCACACCCCCCAGCTCCAATTCATGTTTCAAATTCCTACCCAACATATATAGCCTCTACTTTGTCACTCTTAATATTGTTTTATTTGGTCATTCGGTATCCTTTTCCAATACCATCACAATCTAGTAGCTGCGCTTCTTGTCTCCTTTGTTGTTTTCCTCAATATATTTTTATATCTTATTCTATACTTTCCTACATCGCCACCCCATTTGCCTATCTGTCATTTATCTTTCCAATATCTAACGTCGTTATCCGCTTAAAGATTCGCACAGAGAAGTTGCCCAACCGTACTTCCCTTCTTCCTGTTGAAATTTTAGGCTACTGAGTGTTAATCGGTAAAAATTGTGGATTGTGTGGTCTTCCTGTAACTCTGCTTTCCTCCTAAAACTTGGCCCATTTGGTGTGTACTGATTCTTTTCTTTCCTGCTTTTCCCCATCACCCCTGATGTCATACCGTTTACTAACTACGTCCATTACGCGGCACTATTACTAGACCTATGGTTGCGCAACCTTCTATGGGCCTTGGTGGTTCTATCTCATCGCTACCAACTTGAAGTTTCTTGATTTCCCCTTGTAGAGTCGCAATGCTCAATAGCGCGTCGTTTTCCGGGACAGTTGCTGTCAAGCGGCCCTTGCCCTGTACCGGCTGGGAGAGTGCTCCGGTAAGTAGATATTCCTAGTGTTGGATGTGGACGAAACTAACGCGGGAAAACACAGCCTATGGGCGCACCCTTGCGGACGTCATTCAACCCTCCTTTTGCCCACTATGCCCTAATTTACCTTGACAACATGGGTAAACTTAAGGTTGCCGAGTCACCCTCTGTTCGAGAACAGAGCACAACTGTCTTTACGCCCGATGTGCAAGAAAAGTTTCTGGAAATCCTTGGTCCTAAGATTGGATACCATAAGCCACTTATCCGGAGTATGTGTGATCATTTCCCCCTCAGCCTTATCCCTGGCTGATTGCATTGAGCAACAGGGGTTTCAGGCCCATCCTATGGCTACAATCGTGATATCTGTCGTCAGGGCAAGCGTCGCAAGGCTTCTGTACACGACCCAGCACTCGAGATGTCTTTTAGCGGCCAGTATTCTGATCCCGTTGAGGAGGTCCCCCCATTTTCTTCAACAAACATGGCGGCACTTGAGATTGGCGACACTGAGAAAGTCTTGGAGTACTATGAGACTGCCCTAAAGCACTTCCAGCAAATCAATTGCCGCCAAATTGCAAAGGCTTTCATTAAGTTTATTGAGCCACGCAAGCAGGTAAAGCATCCTTATAATGGTGGTAGACCTCGAGCAGGGGCTCCACCTGGTGAAAAGAGCGATCCAGAGAAAACCAAGCCTGAATGGTGGCCAGCTGGTGTTCAGCATAAAGAGCCAGACCATCTCAAGAAAGAACGTCAGTATTTCTCAATCTCCATCTAGACTTATTATCATACTAATATATCAATAGAGCGCCTTCGGCTCCTAATCCATATCTTGCGGAAACTAGGAAAATTTGGACTCACATCTGATAAGTTGCAAGAGGTGGCACTTGATTCGAAACGACAGCTCCGGCCGGAAGAGAAAATGGAAATTTTAATTGAAATTTTCCGTGTTCGCCGGCTTGAAGAGCGATATGAAAGAGGAGAAGTTGGTATGTTATTTGCTGATCTACTTAGAACACCTTGTGATAACAGAGACTAACTATACTAATAGATGCAACAACCGTTGTCTATGTTCTAAACCGTGATGCCAATCCTAAGGAAAACAAAGACATTGAGTCTGTTAGCGACGCAGAGAAAGTAGAGGCCGAAGACCAAGAAGATGTAGATGATAGTCTTCTAACACCTCCATCCTCTTCAAAGCAGTCGACTTCATCATTCACATCCATTGATACAATGTCTCTGGGGCAAAGTCGCTCCTTCCATATGGGCGGAGAAAGAAATCAAATATTCCCTTTGCCTGAATCTGCAAGCTTCGAAAAACCAAGACAGGAGCGACCATATTACACCACACCTGCTGAATATTCCGGAGGCTACGCCCATCCTATAATCAAAGCGAATTCGATCCCACATGAACACCCTCTAGCCTATGAGTATCTAGCGCAAGCATCATTCACCGCTTCAAGTTCAGGCGATCATCATCGCTCTCTTACTATGCCGCTGCAACACCATGTGGGCCACTTCGATAACTGGAGCCCCTCCTTCCGCCAGAATATGTACAATCCAATGGACTATGGCGCAAGTGGTCAGAACATG
>JAPDES010000175.1:0-17710 GCA_027569235.1 Aspergillus sparsus
CCCCCCCCCCCCCCCCCCCCCCCCCCCCCCCCCCCCCCCCCCCCCCCCCCCCCCCCCCCCCCCCCCCCCCCCCCCCCCCCCCCCCCCCCCCCCCCCCCCCCCCCCCCCCCCCCCCCCCCCCCAAAGAAGAAAAAGAAAAAAAAAAACTGCCCTCCCTTTAGCTGTTTTATTTAAACTATTCGTTTTGTATCTATGACTTACGATTGATGATTGATATGTATATACCCGCCGCAACAACATCTTAGAAGGCTTTGAACTGACAATTCATAAACTTGGTTGTGGGATTTGCCTACAAAGATAGCTTGATAACCTAGATTCCAGACTTGATTTTCGGGGGAAAAAATGTAAGTTAAATGTTTTGCTTCAAGAAATCAAAGCTTTGTTGTAATTGATTTATTGCCCGAATTTAATAGACAAACCTACAGGACACCTGCATTATTTGCTTACACAGTCGCCTAATTCGTTGATTTTAAAACACGAGCAATTTACACACAACCAAGAGCAAAACTAGAAAGATTTTGTTAACTTTTATGTATGTATCCCCGATCGACAAATTTGAAATCATAAAAGTAGGATTGAAAAGATTAACCAGCGAGCTAGGATAATATTATGAAATACAAGCACATTAGGTAGATACTACCGACCTATTGTCTATAGAAACTACCAAGTCAACAACCACAACCATGTTTAACATAATTAAGAATTTGTAAACAGTACCTATATACCGCGGCCATGTTTCATCTTGATCAATTGTCCCTCGGCCGGAAGTTAGATTTCCTATCAGATGTTTTTGGTCTCCCTCTCTCTCTCTTTCTCTGGAAAAATACAAAGAAAAATAATAAAATAAGATGTAGTGTCGGGATGTGGAAACAACCTTCGATGCCGATTTTGAACAAGGATTCCAGGATGGACTTGGGTCTCTCCAATTCTCTCTAGCCCAAAATTATGGACCAAGAAATCTTAGGCAAGTGAATACGGGAGATGCGCATAAAAGCCGTCTAGGATCCGTATCTCTTTTAAGGGTTCTATCAAATACCGAGAGAGAGTCGGGAGTTTGGAGATTTAAGATGTATATATATTTATTGGCCTCGGCATTCGTTATTGATTACTCCTTTGTGGTCTCTGGTGTATATAATAACCAAGAGGAATGGAACAAAAAATTATTTTGGACTTAAGAGAATCTTGGAGAAACTCCTACTTTGAAAGAAAAAGGAAAGAAAAAAAAATGTTTCGACGAATGATAAAGCTAGCTCTAACGATCCTCGCGATCCAAGCTCTAGCAAGGACACCGTTGGCTCATGCAATAGGTACTAAACCACCCCCTGCCCCAGAGCTCTCTTACCTCTACACGGCCATCGTGAATTGTGCAGGAAACTTGATGGAAGAAGATGGCCCCCGAGGCATTCGTCGGGCTATTCCGATAGTTGGGGGTAATTTCACTGGTCCCCGTTTGTCTGGTATGTGTTTTCTGCCTTTTTTTTTTTTTTTTATAAACTCTGTGGAGATGCTATGATCTGAAGGATAGAGAATGCGATACTAACATTTCCTTTTTTTTTTTTTTTTCTCAAGGCAAAATCCTTGATCTTGGTGGAGACTGGGGTACAACTGACCCCAAGACCAAGATCTTCTCTGCCGATACTCGGTATAATCTACGCACCGATGACGGGGCTGATATCTTTGTTCAAACATCGGGGCCCATGACGCCAAAAGGGGAACTACATCTCCGATTGCTGTTTGAGACAGGACATAAAGATTACTACTGGTTGAATAACATCGTAGGCAAGTGCTTTTGTTGTTTGTGTTCTCGTGCAGATATACCCAGTTATTTCATCAGTTTAAAGGGAAGCTGCTGACAATATTTTAGCTATCGGTACACTGAAAGCACTTAGCTTCGGTTCGAACTCCTCCGTGCTGCAGATTGATGTGTGGAATGTAGGTTTTTTTCTTCTTTATATATATTTCTTTCTTGCTGGTTTCTCCTCTGGAATGAGATAAGATGATGATCCTAACCTTAAACCTTGTATGTAGTTTGCCTCGGATTGGAAGGTGGCGATCCTTTTGGATTGAGGGCGTTAGGTTGATACGGATTGCGTATAATTATCAATCCTTCTATCCCGATAGTTAGTGCAATGCAATGATGATGGTGATGAGGATGATAATGGGATGACATGACTCGGCTCACATCATCCGTCATTGAAGATCCACTTGGGTTGATTGATAACAAACCGCAATAATAATAAATACAGTAATAACTAACTTAATGAATACCCAATTGAGTAATGCACAACTGCTGCTGAATAATGGGTTACAAAATCAATACCCGTACGGATGGCCATTACCGATACGGAACGGCTGCTCGATAATCAACGGGGTCTCGGCCTGCCACGTGATCCGGTCTCGGCGGGGAAAAAAACAGAAATTCTTCAGTTTGGAGGCTTCGATTCTCTTCGGTCGGCAGTAACTCCTGTAGTAGTGGTCAATTTATCATTCCATCCTGATTACTGAGGACAGATCAGCCTGGCCATCCTACCTGAGTCCCCATCTGCCCTTGCAGTCTGTTAGATAATCTTCGTCATCCAGCCCTTTTGCAATCTCTGCGCTTGTTAACTACATAGGCAGTTTGGCTTGGTTGTCCCCACCACCATCCACTTGCAGCCCCTCTTTGCCAGGGCCATCCATAATTAAAACCCTCTCCTCTCTCTCTCTCCGTGTCTCTCTTCTCCTTCGCTCTCTTAGCCTGCTTTTCTCTCTGTGCAACCGTCAATCTGTTTTCCTCAGCCTTCCGTCGTTTTCCCTTTTCCTCTCTCCGATCCTCCCTGGGACTGACTGCCGCCGCCGCGTCCTCCCTCCATCAGAACTCCTCCTCCTCCGCCTCGGTCTTATCGACGCCCTTGCGCGTCAATTCCCTTTCGAATTCCAGAATGGTGCATAGCAAAGTTGTTAGTATGTGAACCTCAACTAGGGTTACCCTGTATTGCTTTTGAACCTATCTACCTGTCTTTACCTTCGTGAGCACGTGAAAAACTTGAGCATGGGGAAGAGAACGGGAAAAAAAAAAAAAAAAAAGGAAAAGGAAAAGAAGAAAAAAATGCTAACCATTTCTCGTCTAGTCATTGGCTCCGGCCCCGCCGCTCATACCGCTGCCATCTACCTTTCCCGAGCAGAGCTCAAGCCTGTTCTCTATGAGGGTATGCTTGCTAATGGCACCGCTGCAGGCGGCCAGCTCACCACCACCACCGACATCGAGAACTTCCCGGGTTTCCCCGACGGAATTGGCGGATCAGAGTTGATGGAGAACATGCGCAAGCAATCCGTCCGTTTTGGAACAGAGGTCATCACTGAGACGATTTCCCGCGTGGACTTGTCGCAGAGGCCCTTTAAACTATGGACTGAGTGGAACGACGGCCCAGAGAACGCGCCCGCCCACACTGCTGACGCTGTCATCATCGCAACTGGAGCTAATGCCCGTCGTCTCAACCTCCCTGGAGAAGAGACCTACTGGCAGAATGGAATCAGCGCCTGCGCTGTCTGTGATGGTGCTGTGCCTATTTTCCGCAACAAGCCTCTCTACGTTATTGGTGGTGGTGACTCCGCCGCTGAGGAGGCTATGTTTTTGACCAAATATGGTAGCAGCGTTACCGTCCTTGTTCGTCGCGATAAGCTCCGTGCTAGCAAGGCTATGGCCAACCGACTCCTGGCCAACCCCAAGGTGACTGTCCGCTTTAACACCGTTGCCGTCGAGGTTCTGGGTGAAAATAAGCCAAGGGGTCTCATGACCCACCTCCGCGTCAAGAACACCGTCACCGGTGAGGAGGAGACCGTTGATGCCAATGGCCTCTTCTACGCTGTGGGTCATGACCCCGCAACTGCTCTTATCAAGGGCCAGATCGATCTTGACGAGGATGGCTACATTGTCACCAAGCCCGGCACTAGTCTGACTAGCCTCGAGGGTGTTTTCGCCTGCGGCGATGTTCAGGATAAGCGTTACCGCCAGGCTATTACTAGTGCTGGTATGATACTTTTCTTTTCTTTTTCATTTTTTTTTTCTTTCGCGTTTCTTGCTATTGAAAGGTTGTGTGAATAATTGCTAATAAATTCTTTACAGGATCCGGCTGTGTCGCTGCCCTGGAAGCCGAGAAGTTCATCGCCGAGGGTGGGGCTGAAGAGGAAGTCCCCAAGACCAACTCTTCTCTTTAAATGAAATAAAAAAAAAAAAAAAAAATTAACACAAAATAAAACTTACGGGATCTCGTTCGCTAGCCTACCTACTTCCTCAACACAGCCAACCTACCAAATTCACACCTCTCCGATTACCTGCAAGATCTCCTTTGAACTAACCTCAAGAACGAAGCCCACCTCCTTTCCTCTCTCCATTGTCTATACTATCTAGACTTGTCATGTCCTCCACTTCTTGGCATCGTGTTTTTTCTTATGTCCCCTGATGTTTTTGTCTTTGTTAATGTCACTAGACTTCAGCGCATTTTTTTTTTTTTTATTTATTTATTACCTTGATTCTCAACTTCTACCCCACATTTCTTTTCCCTTTCCTTTCTCTCACCATTTTTATGATATACCACTCTTCTTACCCTCCATATTGACGGACCGGTTTCACTCCAGAAAGAATTGATCTCGCTGGCAAAAACCGGGAGAGCGTGATAGATACAAAAAAGAAAAGAAAGAACAAGAAGAAAGAACAAAAGAGCCAAAAAAAAGAAAAGATACACCGGCAGACCTTGCTCCTTTTTTTTTTAAGACGGGGGTTTGATTTGAGAGATGATCCTTGAATACCATTATAAATTAGACTAGACTTATAGAGTAATCCCCGAGGAATAACTCATTAGAATATTTTGCAAGACCTTCCCCCTACCATGCAAGAGTTATCCATTGCCTCTTCGCACACAATGAACAGGAAAAAAGGAAATAAACAACGTGGTAGTTACCCACATCATACCTACATATAAACGTAGTTAACTAGCAATTCCAGGACTGTCATTAATACATAATTCTCGGGAACAACCCTAGTTACACACATGAAGAGGATAATTTAATTAACTACCTAGTACTATCTCATTTGAACTCAACTAGGAGCGAGTGAGCAAACGAGAACACAAGTAAGCAAGCAAGCTAGATCCCTGATAGATATTTAATTACATGGCAGGCTAGTTTCCGTTTCATGACTTTGGTGTGGACATCTGTGACGAGTCATTTGCCTGGTCACGGTGATGAGCAATAGACGGAAGGGGAAGAGGAGGAGGAGGAGGAGGAGGAGGAGGAGCCAAGGAGACACTTGTGGCGATGATCGAATTCATGCTTGCGGAAGGTGGGTGGTTATGATGATTACTTTGATGTATGGGGTTTGTTGGGGATATGAGAAGGGATTGAGGCTGAGGTTGATACTGAGATTGAATTCGAGACTGAGAGTGAGATTGAGATTGAAACTGGGATTGATATTGATGTTGGGATTGAAATTGAGTCTGGGCGGGAGGCTGAAAAGAGGGGGGAGGAGGTGGAGGAGGAGGAGGACCCGCCATTCGATTCAATTTCTTCGCTGGAGGGAGATGCTGCTGCCAAGTTTCAAATGGGTTTTCCTCCCTCCACCGTTTCTTTGCCTTGGAGGCTAGTTCTGACCACTCTGCATTTTCTTGCTTCCAACGGCTCATCATCTCTGCATTGGTTTGTCGATTGACTTCTGCCTGTTCGAGATATGGTCGTTTTTCTTCCTCAGCTGCCTGCCGCCACATAAGACCTAGGGCTTGGCGGACAGCGTCACGGGGAGCCTTTGCGTTGGGGTCATTCACTGCCGTTTGATGGTCTACATCGCATTGAGCGCGAGCTTTACCCCAGAAGTCTTTTTGGTAGAGGAGGAATGGGTTGAGCCCTGACCTTGCCGGTCGAGGCGTTGGGACTCCGGTTTCTGCATACACAGCAGCTAACATAGCTTGGTCATAGGCTTCTCTTGCAGCTTCTTCTGCAGAAGGAGGTTGTTGCTGCGCGGCTGTGCCAGGGATTTTGATTGTAGATTTAGACGGCTTTGTGGACTCGGAAGGTGGCACACGAGGACTGGATGCCGTGAGTAGGGTGGTGGTAGAGGTCTCTGGTCTTCGCGGTACGGCAGTGGGCAGGATACCGGTACCTAATGGAACTGTCTTGCCCTTGTCTGGGACTAACGGGTCTGCAATTTGGATGGGCCCTAAAATGGAGTGGATTACCTCCGACGCAGCTCGTAATCCGGATAAGTACGCTCCATGAACGGTAGCAGGGTGGGTGCCGCAGGTGGCCTCTCCCGCAAAGTGCAAGTTGCCGATCGATTTGGCCATTAAATCGTAGTCTCCGGGGAGGGCCTGCGCTGCGACGTAGGAGTAACTTCCCTTGGTAAACTTGTCTGTACCCCAGCGGGTGATGATAGTCTCCAAAGGATCCGGAACTGCGACTTGTTTGAAAACGTTACGGAGTTGGCTCATGACCTCGGCAATAATTTCAGCATCAGGGGTGCATTCTGCCTGATGTGCAGCATCTCCTGCCATGAGAGCGATCAGGACGGGGAGACCAGTGGTTCTCATGCAATTCCAAAAGAGGTAAAATCGACCTCGATTGGCAATATAGTCCTCCTGGATCATGCTATCACGGTTATTAGGCTCCCGTAGGAGTCCAAACATGTCTCTCTCAGTGTCCCAGAACGGCTTTTCAAAGGTCATGATTACTTTATTCATCACACCAAACCCAAGTCGATCAATTGCCCCAAGCTTCCATTCAGGAAGAGGGGGCGTGAACTCGATAGACTGGTGTTTCAAAATACCAAGAGACCCTGTGAAAACTACCCTATCTGCCATAATTGAATCGCCATCCTCACATTGCACGACAGCTTGTTGTTTTCCCGAATCAGCTGGGTCGTAGGAGATACGCCTCACTATTTTATTCGTTCGGACGTCTAATTTTGTGGGGGAAGACCATAGTCCATAAGGCACTTGTTGGTATCCCCCTATTACCTGAGAATGCTCTCCTTCAAACTCATTTCCCATATCTTGGTCCCACCCAGAAAGACTCAACCTTCCGATATTTGTTGCGTTTGCATACTCCAGGTTTGCAAAGTGCCAATTGATCAGTCGCATATCCTTAGGCGTTAGGGGAAGCATGCGCTGGTACTGCCGTACGCCTTCATTCATTACATTACCCAATGTTTGGAACTGAGAGGCTTTAGCGACAGTGTCTAGATTTAGAGTATCTTTAACAGAAACTCCATCATTGAGTTTCCAGCCCATTGCTTGGCAGGTAAAAGCAGCGGGTTGCTCCTCAGTGGAATCAAGCTCTCCCATAGAAGCCCCGTGGGCTGTAATGCCCGCAGTTTTATGGCCTACACCGCGGCGGAGGCGCTTTGCAGGAAGCAACCGCCCGACTGTCCCAGCTGCCCTTGCCTCTTCATATTGCCGCACGGTGACTCCATCACCAGTCGATATATCACGGCCAGATTCAATCAAATCCCGATCGCCCTCGGCCGTGGGAATGATGATAGATTTGTGACGATAAAACCCAGAGCGGTCTAGAACGTCATTATAAAGTCTTTCATCCATAGCATCTCGCACCTCGTCCACAGGGGACCCATCTATATCATAAATTGTCGAAATATCACGTAGTAGGTGGTATGAAAGCGCTAGCTGGCCCCGAATAATCTGGTCCAATGGGTTGCCATGATCAAATCCAACAATAATCTGAGCACCCATTTCAGCCTTGGGAACAAGTCCAGGGGGCAAGGTGGACGACTTGAGACTTTTCAATGGATGTGAATATATACGGCCTCCGATTCTACGCCTTCCTTCCAATACAACGACACGAGGCGATATGTTTGAATCGTGATATTGGTTGAAGAGCCCTTCTAATTGCCGCGCACAGCCCAAGCCTGCCATTCCTGCACCAATAACAACAATTGTAGGACCATCACCCCGCCCTGTTTTTTTGGGCGCCTCTAGGGGGATAGGGATTTCGACGCAGCCAAAGTTAATGTATCCGTTTCTCACGAGCCATTCGTATGCAAATGAAGCGAGATTCATCCAACGGTAGTCCTTTGCGCATCCTAAGGCCTCCTCCTTTGTGACACTCACCATCGGATTGCGAGTCCATAGACGGAGGATTCCGTTCCGTATATTAAGGTAAACAGTGACATGAAGGTGGCAGAGATAATCCTGCAGCGCTTCTTGTTCTTTTCGGTGAAGAGCATAGGGGTTGAGCCTTGATGCATATGCTGCCGCTACACACTGTTGGGCGTAGACGGGGCCAGGAAGCCTTGAAGGAATCGAAGACCGTGGACGGTACTTGGCTAAATTAGATATAGCGTTAGTCGCTCTAGAATCAGTCGATGCAGAAGAAGACAAGCTATTTATAGCTGTTGATGGCGATGTTGATTTCTTCTCGCTCGACGCAGATAGCATTGAAGTAGAAGCAGTTGACCCGTTTGGTGTACTCCAATTGATATCTCTGTCGATGCCGTTCCTTCTACAATCTATGCTCCGCCTCCCATTATTCAAGGCGTTTGATGCGTTACCATTATTTTGAAAGCCTGGGGTAGAGCCACTACTCGCACGTGACGAGTGCGTGGTGCCATATTGGGGTTGTAGTCCGCTCAAGTGTAATATGAGCGGTCGCTTAGCAGGATGTCCACTCCCATTGACACTTGACTCTGGTGGTAAAAATCGGCTAATGTTTTCTTTTTGGTATGTTGTATAGTCATCTGGGGCTTGTGCCCTGAGGGAGGGGGCGGCTTCCATCCCAGCAAGCAAAGAGAAAAGAGAAGTAGATGGGCAGAATTCTACTTCCTCAGAGAGGTCAGGATGTCAGAAATTATTTAGATGTGATCTGCTATCCGCATGCGGTTGTCAATCTGTAGTGACTCGGTACGAAAAGAGGCTCTTCCCATTGCATGAGCAGTGATATGCAGATATCACATCCGAACATATCCATTCATAGTGGGTCCAGTGCTTGTAACAGACAGGGTGATGTCGGGTAAGGGAGGCTATGGGATGAGGAAGAAAGAAGATGCCAGAGAAGCCCTGAAGCCATGTTAGAAAGGAATAATAGGTAGAGACCCGGTAAAATATGGAATAGTGCGACAGACTAAGAATATCTGATTTGGTGAAAGGTTAACTTACTGATGAAGGTAGGTACACGATGATAAAAAAGAAAAAAAAAAAAAAAGCTTCACCCTTGCACAATTCGCACAGCCCAGGATGGGACTGGGCAGAATGACCCAGTATGCTAGGCAACTATGGAGATGGTATTCAACGTTTTAAAGGCTTCGATGACAATTAATTAGTAGATTAAGCAGTTCCACAAGGCCTAAGGAGGCGATGAAAGTTGGGGCTGATTGTTAGGCGTAATTGAATCTTCTTGACAGGGGGGACGCTTGGCAGCGTATTTCTCAGTCCGAAGGAGGAAAAGCGCCAGCCCATCGCTTTTTTCTGTCAAATTCCTATTAATACAACAAATTTTCGATTCTCCCCCATTCTTTCACCATTATCCAACCCCCCTTTCTTAGCCTGAGCATGTCATTGTAAAAGATTGCCATATATTTTTCGTAAATATTATGGACACCACAAGAGAATGCCTGTACACGGCTTTAGCACCTCTCATGATCCCCAGTTCAACCAACCCCCGCCCCTTGAAGTCGCAAAAACATTCGGTGTCGGAGCATGAGTTTATTCAATTACATAGGATGTTGTAGATTAACGGTTATATGAGCAATGATGGATACCCACTACCGACAGAAATTGGGGTCCCCACACAATGCTTATTCGGGAATTGGCTGGCATCCTAACCTAACCAGCTTCCCATACAGGCAATTAATGGTCGCACATGTAGCGTAATTCATTAATCGATCATTGCATTATACACAATATTTCATAGCTCGTGGTCCGGATTCTATAGACATAAATACTGTGGAGGCCTGGAGCTATCTCCGATGGGCAGCGGACCCTACCCGCTGCGAACATGCGTATGTAAAGTATACGCCTCACCATCGGTTCCATCTCCATCTCCATCTCCAAAGACATCGGATTCGTTGTCAGTAAATTCATCATGGTATGGTGACTTGGTCCGCAAGGGAGGTTGGTCATTTTCATCGTCAATCACCAAGTCAACATTGTCATCATCAAAATCGTGGAATCCAATACGCTCCTCCTCATCCCGGGCAAGTGTTGTTGCGGCCCGATTAACTTCAGGGTCTTCTGAAAATGCATGGTGGGGACGGTGGGCAGCGTGATCAGCTTGGAGGGAATGTCGAATATCGTCTCGTTCCCTCGCTTCTAATTCTTTGGCCCGTGCCAAAGTTCTATCATCAAATTGTGGTAAGCTTTGGTAACAAGGCAGAAAAATAATAATAAGGGTGTTCCCTCCCTCCTTACCTTTTATATATATACCATCCCGTAAAGATTCCGATGGCTATGGAAACGATAATGCTACACACGTTCACCAACTTGGATCCTAAGCTCATCTCACCACCCTTTTCATAGAGTATGCGAATTCTACTACCGATAAATGTGGGCACAAGGAGTTTTGGAGAGATGATTGCAGTGGCAAGCCCATACATCAAGGGTTGAACTGTTGGGAATGTAGAAACGGCTCCGTTGCATATGGAGTACGGAAGTGGGCATAGGCGGATCATGCAGAGTAATTTTAGGCCGTCGTACTTCAAGGTCAGAGCAAGAGCTGCGAACCGTTTATCGCGCTCCATTAGCTGGTGGACGAATTTAGATAGGATGGTCCGGGATGCAATGAATGAGCAGGTCGACCCCAATATTGTAGCAGAGGCATAGAGAAGCCATCTATTCGCATGTTAGCCAGCCACTCCACTAGAGAGGTAAAAAGCAAAAGTAGAGGAGAAGCTTGACTGACCCGCTCCACACTCCAAACAGGTATCCCGACACCGTCCCAAAGGTAGACCACCCGACCAAAGGTGGGAAAGAAACAAAGAATACACATAGCCACAGAATGAAATATACCAATTTCGACTGCTCCCACTCTTTGGCTACCGGACCCAGCCAGATAAAGACACGCCCAGTCAGGTATAGAAACCCGAATCCCAAAAAATTGGCCAGAATGGCAGCCATCACGGCTCCAACTCTTTGCCAAAACGTCATTTTCCCCCAAGCTTTAGTGATGCGCCTAGAAATTTCCGTCGCCCTAGAGGTAATCTGACTTGTGACAGTGGTGGCTGATCTGCGTGTAGAAAAAGTAGCGGTGCCCCGGCCACCCGGGGCCATTTGGCTCCATGGCGGATGTTCTCCATCTTCCAACGGGGAGGGCGATTGAGAAGGCGAGGTTGAGAGCGAAAGAGCACGGGCAGTGGACATGTAATCCGCAGGCATCTTGGTCGAGATGGAGACGTAGAGGTGATTATAAAATGGTTCTAGAGCAGAGATCTGCGGGCGGGTCGAGTGGGTAAAATCCCGGCGCAATGAGACAACTGCCGAAAGGTGTGCGATAGAGCAACAAATTTAGTCTGGGTTCAACAAACGCAAGTTCCTCACCGATGAGCTCCAAAGAGAGGGAATAGTCTTCCAAGGGTCTCCGATCGACGTTGGAGGGCGGAGCTAAACCCTCACGGAGGGATGAAACATGAGTGAACAGGATGATTTGATGAGAGATGAGGTGATGGTTGCCTGTTCTTTTCGGGAAAGGCGGCGGAGGGGAGGATGTTCAAGCGATCACCCGAGATTAAGCTTAGTTTTCCAAGGAATGGGGTTGAGATCGAGAAGAAAGGAGGGAAAGTTGGGGAAGAGGTGATTTCGACTTTGTTTTCAATTTTTAATTTTAATTTTTTTTATTTTTATATTTAAAGACATGGATGATTTTTTGGAGGAAAAGGGAGAGTAACCTGTCAGCAAGCTGGGGAACCACCTGTTTTCTGGCTGCAGAACTCCGAGCGATTATTATTAGCAATCCGAGGCAGGGCAGCATTAAGTTTACTACCTCAGGTAAGGCTGGTTGATCCCCCGATATGTACGGTATTAATTACATAGTATTCGGGTTTGGCAAGGCTTTTGACCAACCCGATCAACGGGAAGACTCATGGTGGCTCACTCACCGTACCATACAAAAACACGGCAGAGTTATGAACTCAACTCCAGGTTTTTTTTCCCCTTGTGTTAAAACTCCAATCATGTGATTATGGATGACATAGTTAACTATTCAACTTACCTAAATTGAAAAGATGTCTGTCTCATCCAGGTAGGGCTCAAGTAATAATGTTTTTTCTCATTTTTGCCAACTGTCTAAAGTTGCAATCCTGATCAACTTTAAAATGGAGCTGCGCAACCCAAAGTGCTCAATTAATGCAGCACTGCTATGCAGACAATTAGCTATTGATGCTGCAAGCCCATACATAGGTTGTCCAGTCAGTCATATATGTACAGACATTACTTTGTCTTACAATAGATATTACAATTCGATATCCTCGACTATTTATTTATAGTTGAGTAGAAAAGATTTGAGAAATCATTATTACACTTGATTATCAAACTTGCAAAGAAGAGATGATGAATAAATACTTACATTCCCAGGATGTACACTGTATAACTGCCGACAGGTCTTTTGTGATTGTTGGTAGCCTGAGGATCCAGGCCCCAATTAATCCCCCCCCCCACATCCAAAGGAAAACAAAGAAGAAAGGGGTCATGAAGAGCAACCGTTGATGAAGAAAAACTTATTTATTTCTTAGCATTTTCAAACCCTTTATTTATTAGAAGAATCAAAAAAAAATTTCCCTTATACTTTAATTTTATTCTTACAACGTTCGTTTCCCATGGAAAATATTTAACTCCCAAGATTTTAGATGGATGTATGACTGCCTCCCTGGTACCTCAGCTGCTGCTGCTGCTGCTGTTGTTGGGGCGTAGCGTCTCAGCCTATCATCATCCATGGCCTTTCCTAACCAGAATCATCTCATCTCATCTCATCTCGTCCACTCATCTCTCTTTTCTCGCCCCTGCCTTTCTGCTTCATCAGCTGTTCTTTGTTTTCAACCTTTGTGTTTACTTGCCTTTTTATTGCCCTCTTTTGTTTTAATTCTGCTGCTTTCTTCCCTTTTCCTTTGCCCCGGTTTCTTGATCGATCATTTGACAGCTAGATGCGATGTGACCATTCGTGGACCGCAAGCTGTCTCCTTTCGCATGCCAATTGCCATTCACTGGTCGCCCTGCTCCTGAGTTGCTAAACCCCCATAAATCCTGTGAATACCCTTCAAAGTACAATGGAATTTGAAATCTGAACTCTCGTGCGCCTCTGTCCTTTGTTTACGACCAGACTGCCTCCTACCTTGCGGGCTCTTTGCCCTCCCTTACCCCACATCTCTCTCTCTCGCTCGCTCGCTCGCTCTCTTTGCCTTGGTCCTTTCGCCTCGACTTTCCTCCTCCCTTTAAAAACCCTGCCTCGCTTCCTTCTACCTTCTTCAATCTACTATTGAATTGTTATTCCCAACATGGTCGCAGACGAGCTCCTAGAGGATTGTCTCCAAATCCTCCAGGACAAGGCCTTTGATGAGGAAGAGCAAGTCGAAAAGGTCGAGGACTTCCTCCGCAGCAAGACCTCCTTAACAGGACCATCCCTAGAGAATGCTGTCCTCGATATACTTTGGCGTCATCGAAATCGCACTCTACCGGATTCCTCACCCCCACCTCCCCGCCACACTATCATCCGTCGCTCTTCTCCCGCCCCCTGGCAGATGGCCCGGTCCTCGACACCCCTGTCACCCCATTCAAATCTCGGGACGAGTCCCGGCAGTGCGTCATGGTTACCCAGCTCCCGGGGGGGGTTCTCGCGACCGGCATTGTCCTCCACAGTTTCTCCCTTCACTTCTCCCCGTCCGTCACCCAGACTCGCCCTCGCTCAACCTATCCCACACTCTCCCAATTTGAATGCATATGAATTCTCCGATCACACACAGGTGTCAGATTTCTATGGCGATTTCGGCACCGATAGCAATGTGGACTGGCTTGTTGCAGATGATGCAAATAGTACTACCTCTTCCATCGGAACGCTGAGCGTTCCTGGCGGTCTTAGCGCAACAGCACCTGAATTTGTGCCCGACATGAGCCCCCATGATATCTTGCGCACCGTTCTCGGAGATAAACGCTCCAATGATGAAATAGAAAGCGCACTGGCAGCAAACGGCTATGATCTAGGGGCAACGATCGCATCTCTATCTCAACCACCCGATGGAGAAGTGATTGTGAGTCTGCCTGACGACAGTCGCGTTGTGGTTGGGAAGTCCATGTCGATGGAGCCGGCAAGGACCGCCGTCTCTCCAGCGCCCGGTCGCAGCCCAGTTGTTTGCAAGTATTGGCTATCCACTGGCCAGTGCCTTCGTGCAGACTGCCGATTTAGCCATGACCTAAATGGCCATCTTTGCAAGTAAGTCTCGACACTGGAATTTGTGATGTGAGGATATCGTAATAATTGAAATTTCTTGATCTGATAGGTATTGGGTAATGGGCAACTGTCTTGCTGGGGACGGCTGTCCGTTCTCCCATGACCCCTCTTCCTTGGTCGCAAACCTCAGTGTTGGGGATAGTAATCAATCGATTACCCAGCTTGGAACCACTTTTCAGGTAGATGCTGCCTCAGAAGCATTCCCTCCACTAAATTCTACCGGATCCCCCGATCAGTTGGCAGGCCGAATGGGGGGCAAGTATTCAGGATACTTGAGTGTATCCGGAAACAAGAATTCTCAAAACATGCAATTCGTCACCAGCAAGCGCAATGGTAGTATGACGAATCTGTCTCGTCCACACTCACGGCCAGGAAGCCGACATCAAAATCGTGAGCTCAACCCCACAGCTCTGTCAGTCGACGATCCAGATGCATTTCCTACGCTCGCTGCTGTGAGTGCTAAAAATTCGAAGAAATCCCATGGGAAACGAGGAGCACACAACCGTGAAAATAATTCCAGCAAGGATAACATAGCTACCTCTCTCGCCGATGTAGTCCGAATGTCCCCATCTCCTGCTCCCGGAAAAGGCAAATCTTCATCAAAACATAGAGAAAACAAAGGTCGCGAGCATAGCGCTGCCGCGCAGTTGATTCCTGCTCCGCAGAATATACCTTGGTTGGAAACCGGCTCCCGTACTAACCTGCAATATATCAAATTCCGAACAGAGGCTATTCGTCACGGCACAGTGAGGAACAAATTCCTTCAGAGGTAAGCACCCCTTCCTTCTGTAGGTTCTTTAGATATAAGCTCATCCAATATCCAGCGCTGCCCAAGCCTGGAATCGGAACGATGCGAGAGCAGCCAAAGCTCTGTCTCTTCGTGGCCAGGCAGAAAACGAAGCAATGCGCAAGTGCCACCGTGAAGCAGCCCGCCAGCTATATGAAGAACGCAATAAACACCTCCTCGATGCCGGACTTGATGATGCCGCTGAAGAACTTTACGTAGATTTGCACGGTCTACATCCCGAAGAGGCGATTGAATACCTAGAAAAGATCCTCTTAAAGCACGCTCGAGAGGGCCGACACGTTGTCTATGCCATCACGGGCACTGGTCATCATTCAAAGAACGGCAAGGACAAAATCGGCAAAGCTGTGAAGGCATGGCTAAATGAATGGAAGTACCTTTTCCGTGAGTTTAGTGTGCCGGGAGAAAGAGGTGGGTACGTTGGTGGAATTTTAGGCATAGATCCCACAAGTTACGACAAAGCTTTGGCAAAGAGTATCGAAGATGGGGTTGATGGGAGAGCCGATGATGACACTAGCGACAGCCAACCTGTCCTAACAATGGGCAAGATTCAACTTCTCAAAAGAGGAGATCTAGAGTCGAAAGCATAAATTGATCGTGCTACTCATTTGATATAGTTCCTTCTCCCGAGCAGCTCTAGCTAAGGCGTGTTCCCCTAATGGGCTCGTCTACTATGCGTGTGCGAAAGAACAATCCCCCGAACGTTCTAAGGTATATCCTAGACGCAAGAAACCACGAAAATGGCTAGATTTTTCAAACTGCCTAGTTCTCTATGAGAGCAGTTAGTTTTGTTTTTATCTTGTTTTTTCTTTCTGATCTTGTTTCTAGCGTGTTATTTACTTTGCCTTCTTCCGTGGTGGATTTGCGAGTAAACCCACATCCATCTTACATTTACTATGGAGCGTATGCGTACATACTATAGCTTAGACATTAAATCAGAGATTTCCATTGAACCCTTGATATTCCCTAATCATTGTTTGTCTTTATGGTTTCTCTCCTACATCTAAAGTTCGACTCAACTAGTAGTGTTTATGGGACTACAACCTTTGCCAGATCCCAAAAAGAAAAAAGAAGAGGAATGAAAATGGAAATGGAAATTAAAAAAAAAAGAAAAAAAAAAAAATTAGATAAATAATAAAAATAAATCAAAATAAATCAAGGCAAGGAAGTTATATTCTTACTATATTGATGCTAATGTTTCAACCCCCTCAGCTAAACAATCTAAGAAATACTCTGTCGTTTATAACAAATAAATAGTTCCACCTAGCCGCTTACAAGATAGAGTAACAGCATCTAGCATTCCGGGATGGATAAATCGTTTACTTGTGAAGCAAGTAGATGCATGGGTTATGGAATGACATAGAAGGTCATATTTTGACATTTAAAGGCGTTAGACTCCTAACACAATCTAAACACAGGCAGTCGTGCTGTTCGACGCAGCTAATAAACACAATAATATATATAAAAATAAAAACAAGTATATCTAGGTAGCTACATTAACCTTGAATATGAAGATTTTGTTTTCTTCATTTACTCAGGCTCTTGGTGGCCCCATTTCTCCCTCAATTCCTGAACATTAAAGCCACAAGCTTCAGCTTTCTTCACGATGGCCCTTGCTTTCTCGGCGACAGGAACATCAATCATTTTACCATCTAATGTCCAAGCGCCGCGTCCCGCCGCGGCAGCCTTGTCATCGGCAATGGTCACACGAATAGCCCATTGCACCTCCTCGGGGTCGGGACCGAAGATGGCCTGCGCAGTCGCTACCTGGGACGGATGGATGCACTGTTTCCCGTTGAAGCCAAGGCGCCGACCACTACGACATTCCTCCTCCAGGACTAATGGGGGGGAACCGTCGGCCTTGTCGGACTTGTAGGTTGTGCAGACGAGGTCGATGGTGGAAGGGAGGTTTGCAGCACGGGCGGCTGTTGCAATAGCAGAGCGCGCAAAGAGGAATTCGGTTAGTGATGGAGTGCGGGTGATACTGAGATCGAGAGCGAAGTCCTCCGCAGCAAAGATGAGACCTTGAAGGAGGGGCGTGGAGGCGCAAATTTGGGTAAGGTCTGTGATGGATTTGGCGGATTCCACGAGGGCGAGAAGAGAAATTGGAGGGCGGGATAACGACTCCTGCGTTTGGGGTTGTTGGGAGAGCGTGTGTGTAATTACATCAGTGACAAAGGTGAGATCGGAGGCAGAGTTGACTTTGGGGATTACGATTGTGGACAAGTTGGGTGATTTCAGCTGTAGATTTTGGGCGGTTACTATTGTGAAAGAGAGAGAGAGAGAGAGAGAGAGAGAGAGAGAGAGGGGGGGGGGGGGGGGGGATGGAAATGCGGGATGGATAAAAAACCAATTAAGTGTGAACAGCCACAGCCCGGCCACAAACGACTTAATAGATGCGAACACCACGCACCCGTAAAATGGCGGGAGCGGGTTGTAAAAGGGCACTCCCCCCCAGTGAACGGGCTTCCGCTTACATGCGCGGATTTA
>JAPDES010000176.1:0-15903 GCA_027569235.1 Aspergillus sparsus
GGCTAGCAGCTTGGAACATTCGCAAGAATATCAAAGCTAAAGAAGTCAATGTCATGATCCGAAAACAGCAGAAACGGGCTGCTAAGGGCAAACAGACTGCCTTTCGAGTTGCCGGTCAAAAGGTCGAAACCAAGCGAATTGCACGCTCTGTCCGTAGATACAAAAATAAATGGGACAACGATACTCGCGTTGCTGAGCCCCACCAAAGTCCTGAGCCAGGTACTATTCTCTATTTATCAATTTCTCTCTTTTGGCCCGACTTTCCATCATATTTATCTTATTTTAGAATTTTTTTCTCAATTTACTAACATGAAGCATTAGAAACCCCATCAGATATGAGTTATCATACTCCAGAGCCTGATGAAAGAGGTTCAACCTTGTCTCCTCTCCCAGAGACACATTCCCATCCTTGTGAGATTAATTTCTTATTTTCCCCCTTTTGTTAAAGTACTTTTTCTACTCGGGAATAACTTTATGTCGCCACTGATAATTGCATTTAACCTACCTTCTAAAGTTTTGAGCGCATTACATCTTGTTAATCAAATAACATACAGTGGACAAGCTAGATCCTATCCCTGATTCCGAACAGGATGATAACCATTATAATCCTACAACCTTGAGTCCAACTACCTCTACAAATGACACTCCTAAACCTGTGGAGACCAATAATCCCGCCCCTTCTACGAACGCAATCAACCAGACTGAGGATCCTTGGCAGGCCCTTGCCATATTCCAGAGTCGCCTCCTCGAGCTCCGGGAACATCTCGAGGTAACAACCGCTCCGTTCATCTCGCATGAAGAGCCGAGGCGGTAGCCCTGAGTTTCTGCGTGGTAGATATGCTTGGAAATCTAGGCCTAGGTGAAAGAAATCGTCAATCGCCGAAGAATAAAAGTTTGCTGTCATTTTTTTTTTTTATTTCTAAATCTCATGTGTATAGCGGAAAAACCTTTTTGGTATTATGCTCTCGTACGCGATATTGATAAGGTATATAAGAAAATTTTAACTAAGGCTCAAAAGCGATATTTAAACGAGGACGATTTAAGGCAGATCTTGATATACCTTTCCTCTTCCTCTACATAACCGGGTACCAAAACCAATAGCCTCGCCCCACCTTAAGGTAAAGGGCGGTCTCCTCCCTGACAGATGGCAAATTCTGGTTCTTCAGTTTTCCTTCAACAGTTGTAGATATAACGGCCCGTTCATTTCCAAGATCATCGATATTCGGTCTCTCTATCCCGACGGCGGTTTCCGCGGCCCCTTCGAGGCCACTTTTCAGGCTCATTGTCTTCAGCCCTGGGAGCCGGTGTGAGGGATCGAAATTAATCAAAATGATTGCTTGGTCACCAGGCGCCAGTCCATCTTGATTTACCGAGTACACAATTGATCGATCGTCAGCCATTCCTTGGACTTGCCCTGTTCTTTTTGACGGACAAAGTAGGTGGTTCAACTCCTTGGGTGCGTCATCTGGGGGCCACAGGTGCACCCCACGGGATATGAACTGTTCTTCACTACCCTCCACAAGCCGTCCATCTTCACTAAGGTCATGCGGCAACAGAAGCCCTTTCTCATCAATAGGGCACTTTCGTTTCCTAGACACCACACGCAATCGGATCCGATCTCGGTCACCTTCACTGCGGCTAGGGGGTGGATCATTTACCAGGTCAATATAGCTAGATGCAGATGGGTTATACGTGCGGAACTTCGTTTTGGCTAGTATAAAGTCGTGCTTTGGCTCTGCACAGTCATCATATTCAGGGTGATAGTGCCTGCAAAGTCGCTTCCGTGGTGGTTCATAGTGTGGCTTGCCATTTGGATCAATAGCTTTCGCTATCGGCTCGTCTGGTAATGAGGCTGTCAAGTAAAAATCATCTGGCTGTTGCTTTCCGACATCTTCAGGGGCTGGAAGAGGTTGGATGTAATATGTTCGGCAGTTATCACTCCCACCAAGTTGCCACTCTCTTCGACACTCAAGAATTATAAGTTGGCCTGTTGCTTCGTCCTCTCGAAGCGAAAGATCAGACCAGGTATCATTAATTGGGCCTTCACGGTGCTGTCGGCGCCAGGTTTTATGGAGTTCAAACCCCTCTTTAGATGCTGTAATTTAGGGGTGTAAGCAAGTCCAGACATAGTAGGATGTCCAGTCAATCTCTTCTTCAAAGTCAATCAATGTTGAGACGGCATAGAGATGATCTTTATAAATCTCAAAACATGCTGTCTGATTAATTTCACTCCCAGCAAATTCTTTCAACCACATCATCTTTGGGCAATGAGTTGGTCCAATCTTAAGATCCAAACAGCCGATTGCCCATTCATGGTAACCGCGGGAACCTAGCATTGAGTGTACTCCGTAGTAAAGATAAGTTCGATTGTGCCGGACAAATAGCCGCTTAGTAGAATCTAGGCGTGTCCGGACCCTCAAGCGACCGCTTTTTCCATAGGATGAGTGTTGACGCAAGTCCACAGCTAGAAGCCAGGCTTCATGATGATCATCTAGCCCCACAAGAAATGCCACAATCCAGTCACTATAATTCATAAGTGAGACTCGTGTCATGCCCTTTTCTGGGTTGCAGCGTGGGATAGCACGACGCAAGACATTAGGAAGATTTAGGACTTGCTCAACACCGCTATGACCATGTACTTCCAGGCAACGAATTTCATCTTTATAGATGTAGCAGAGGGAACCATTTGTATATAGAAAAGAGCGACCATAGCCAAGGATCAAGGCTGAATAAGGCTGAGCCCTTGCTATAGACTCCCTAATATCGTACAGCCGTCCAATAGCTGAGCGATAGCCTTTCTTAGACTTATCAGCTATTCTCCCTTCTTTGGTATGCAGTAGTTCGCCCTGTAGAAGTTTAAATTTTAGCCTTCATCACAAAAGTTCCAAAAAAAAAAGAAAAAAAAAAAAAGGAGAGGGAAAAGATATCCCATACTCTGACGGTGTTCCGTGCAATTGATTAGAATGAAGGGACCGGTTGACCCGACTGAGATGAATGTAATCATCGCAGTCGAGTTTTGAGGCCACTTGGTAAAATACATCGTACAGGATGCAGTCCAGATTCTTGGTCATAGCAGCGGAGGGCAGCTTGGATCAATTGATTGATATAATTCCCAAAATGACCTTGTTGTTCTCTTTTCATTCTGGGTTTAATACCCGGGCGGCTCAAATGAGTTGAAACGAAGCGTTTCAGGGTTACAGGGAGAGAATAGCGGTTGGAGCCCGCTTCATGGGATCAACACACAGAACTTATCACACTGATAGATGGGTACCAGGTGAGAGCCGCCACGCTGTACAGATCAACCAGAAGCACCATTAACCAACGCTCTATCCCAGTGCGTATTTGCTTCTTCCAATATCCCTCCGTCGGCGTGAGACGGGAGTACTTTTCACAGCGTGTCTGCCCATCAGAGGTGGCTAGAAACTACTCAAAAAGGATGGTGGAGCCTTGGTTAGAAAGGCGTGCACCATAATTCTCATGTTTAATTAAGGAAGACGTGATTGGACTAGGCCATAAAAGCTCAGCCCCACGTATGTTTTTGATCAGATTCCGAGTTGCAAAAATTAATGAACTCTCGTAAATTATGCTTGGTCCGAATACAAGCCAGTGTATTGTCTGCTGTATGAGGTCTGTTCCGACCTTTAATTTTCATTCGTTTCATCCGCAGCCATAGTACTCACCCAGATCCCGTCACTCCATCCCTGCTAGCCAAAAATTGGATCAAGTAGCAATAATACCACCACCTTCAATTAGGGTGGTTAGAGGCTAGGTACATCATGCATTCCGTTGGAGTATGATAGAAGGGGGAAATCAATAAAAAAACGAGAGAGAGAGAGAGAGAGAGAGAGTTTAATATGTGATGAGGAACAAGGAGAATCCTGATAGCTACTGATATACTGCCCGGTCCTGAGATCGTCTCCCCTCTTTTCTCGAGGCTGTAACATCCTGATCCGGTCATCCATAACCCATCGTCCATCTCCTCTTCAGTACCTACTTACCATATGTATTCAGACTCCTTTTATGACCAAAAGTTTTTTCCCTTCTTTTTCCCTTCGAGAGGAGTCTAATGCAGGGGCAAACAACCTGACGATAATTGAAAGGGTACCTAACTAGTAACTAGCCGGGCAAAGAGAAAGAAAAGAAAGATCGAGAAAAAAAAAAGAAAGGAAGAAAGAAGGAAGAAAAGAAATCCCTCTAGATAACTGCTGGTTTGACCTTGATCTCGGGGACCCATACTTCTACACTGAAGAGAGTGAGTGGATCACGATTCTTCTACCAGGTCGCCGTAACTATTTCCATTCGTTCAGATCAGAATAATAACAATAATATATGCTCTCAGGTTGGCTTAATACCTAGGTATTCTTACCATCATCTTCCTGATTATTATCTCTGTGTTATTGCCACCCGCTGGGAGTATTCTTCACCACTCAATCGATAGGCTAACTTGGTTCATCATCAGCACCATTAGTTTTTCTTTCTCCCGGCCTCCGATAGGCTTCATTCTTTAAATTATTTGACTGACTCCTATTATTATTCAATCGTCGCTGGTCGTCTGTTGATCGTATTTTACAATCCCCTCCCCCCTCGAATCCGCAGCCTTCCACTTTAACCTCCAGTCGACCCGGTGTCTTTTTTTTTATTTGTTGCATGACTATAACCTGAAACTAATAATCTTTCTATTGTCGTCTCTGCTACGAGCATAGTCGCCACTGTCGTCATTTTCCTTGATCCAAAATAACTTCTCTCCTTCCCATTTTAACCCCGACCACCGGCCCCCTTTTCCTCGATCAAGTGGGGTGGTTCCCTAATTAATGTGAATGGTGGTGCCTTTACTTGAGCCTCAAAACTGCGACGCGTGATTTATCTCCAATTGAGCCTTATCAGGCTCCTGGAAAAACAGGTGAGTTTAATTTCCCTTTTGTCACTTCGTGACCATCCGTAAGGGTCATCACCCATCTTTATCCCCAAATTCAATCTCCATATCATCATCCTCATCCTCATTCTTTATCTTTTCCTTCTCTCTCCCTTTTCTTCTTCCTTTGGTTCGCAATTTTGCTTTTCTGTATTCTTCTGTTATCATGTATCTCTTTCTTTCCGGTTTTTTTTTTTTTTTTTTTTTTTTTTTTTTGATATTCTTATCCGTTTTGCCGATTCCTCTTTTTCTACCATTTCACTGGAGTTTGCAATGATGCTTTCTTTCCTCCTTGTACTCTCCTTCCCTCTTAACTCTTCCCTATACATCACAAAACATAACCTTTCTAAACCTGTCTTATTTCAATAGCCTTATCATCTCCAATAGCACTCAAAATCTCACGATCGATGTTTCATTGCGTGTTTAACTACCTCAGCGGTGGTTAATCTATATTTTTAGACATACTTAGTGACTAGCTCTAGATGTGCTCTTGCTAATCTAAATACCAGGGCCTTTTAATTCCAACTCTTGGGCAAATCTAAGATTTGTGCTTCAGTGGCAGACTGTATAGTTATCCCTTGCAAACCTGGGTGCTATTTTGGATAATCTAGAAGGAACCAGGAGGAAGAGACGGAAAAGGAAGAAAAGAAAGAAAAGAGAGAAAGAAAGAAATTATTCATAAAGTCCACGAGAATCCCGTTCAAAACCCAAGTGTGTGACGCACCTGATGCGTCCAAAACCGCCGCCTGCATGACCGAAGCACTCGATGACCATTCTCCTAAGTTACTGCCATCCAAGCTTGATTATAAGCCGAGGGTCCGAACTCCACCTCCATTTGCCTGCAATGATAAACCGTCAGAAGAGGAAGACAATGGCTTTGAATCTAAAAAGGGCGGCCGCCCTTATATGGGTCAGAAGGGATTATCTGAAGCCAATGTTGGGCTCCTTCGAAGTATGGATCCTAATAACCCTGAGAATGAGATGGCCGGAGGAGCCCACGGCGGGATTGCCGAATATCACGATGTGGATAAACCATATCGCCCCCTTGTGCACAATATCCCGCCTGATCCGTCACCGGAAAAGCCCCCCCAACCCCAGCCCTTCCAACGTGACCTGGGCGCGGTTGCAAGAGGAGTGATCGATATATTAGAATCACCAGGACAGACTGTAAGAGAGAAGCAACAACAGCCTAAACTAGAACCTACAAGTCCCCCCACGAGCCAACCGGAGACTAAACTTCCACCCTTGAGCCAGTTCTTAATCACTGGCCAAGACTCATTAATTCAAGGCCGTCCGGTAATTACTAATATTTTTGGAACTGCTCATGCGTACGTTGAAATCGGTCTATCAAGGTGATGGGAAAACTTACTGATATTTTACCTTGGCAGACAATTTGGAAATATGCTGGTACTTTCCGCCACATATGTATCCCACCTTTCTAATCTAGTCGACCCTAAAGTTCTGGAACGACTACTCAAAAGAGCAATTAGCTTTTTGCTTCAAAGCCAAAATATTTCACCTACATTAAGAGCAGATGCAAAAATTCTCACTCAGATCTATCAGAAAATCTTTCAAGAGTCCTCTGGAACCTTCTCTTTCTCCATATAGTGGTCAGACTCGACGATCTTGTCTCCTATTTTGTCTAATATTATCCCCTCACAAGGGCTTCGATACCATCGCACCAGTTCCTGATCTATTGCGGATTCGCTTTTTGTTGACCTCGATAAATACCTCCGTGGCCTCCCAATTTGAATAATTCGAGATCGGCCTTCACACCCGCAGATACAGAAAGCCCAAAGAAGCAACGCACACAATCTTTATGCTTTTATTGCGTGCTGCCTTACCTGGTGGAGTTTGCGATCCTTTGTGGACATCAACATTATTCTCCTACTAGTGAAGAGGGGGCACATTCTTTCTTTCTAGTCCATGTTTTCCTCCATCTGGGTCCCATTTAACCATTCTAGTTCTATATCCTTCTCCTTCTTACCTTTCTGTCTGCCTCCGTTCCATCACCCTGGCTAGTGAAACTAATCTTCTTTCATATATGTATCTATTTTAGACCACCGTTCTGATCCCCCAATATTTCCAGGGACTCTTACTATGCCCTCCCGCTGCGTTTGGTTTTGTTTTGTTTCAATACGCTTGTACATCTCGGAGGCTGACACGTCTTTAACTGTATACTTTTTTTTTTTTTTTAAATACGTCTCGCCATTACTTTTTCTAATCTCCGCTTTCGCTCCTTCCGCTTTTCTTTCTCAAATAGCCATATCTCAACAAGTGAATTCCTCGATAAATGCTCCCTTTATAAATAAATATGTTAATTTCCCGAACTAGATCCCAGCATCTGTTTGATGTATAAATACCCTACTGCACCTACCCCTTTTGGCAGGTATGGATGCAGATAAAAGCTGGATTTGGTAAGGGATAAGGAGGTGTTAGCGATGTAAGGGGGCTGGGTGGTGGCAGCAATGGGAATTGGAGTGCAATGGAGCTCATGGCTTAAATTGATTAGTCTAGGAAGGGGGGTAAGAAATGACGGGAATCTTCATCTAAGCACGTTTTCAGGTAGTTTGGGAAATAACTTAGGACACAGTATTTATTTTATTATAGAAGCCCTATACCATTTTCCAACCTAGCCTAACACATTAAGAGTACCTCTATTTTTGGTAGTTGGCTATCGAGGCTGCCCCAGGTTCTTATATCCTTATGCTAAAGTACCATCTTTCACATCGTACCACTCGATTCGCAGGGCTTGCTTGGTGGAAGGTTAAAGGCCTAAAAAACCAATTCCAATGAGGAAAATTACACTACTCCTGGCTTCAACTCTAGCGGGCCGGATTTTGGCATATCTCCTGGGATCCAACAAGCGAATGGTATTGCTTGGTGCAGCGCACATCCTCATCTAGCGGATCCGAATCTGAGCGTCGGGGCTTTCATCGGAACGAAGCCGCTGTTGGTTAAAGATGTTACTCGACAGATCAACATTGGCCATTAGTTAAGTCAATGCTCGTCCGCCAAGGAACTATAAGATTAGCCTAGGGATAACAGATATGCTGTGTGCATCAAATAGCTGAGTTAGGTGGCGTGCATTTACCCCTCTAACCATTTCTTGTTGAGGTCTGGAACCTTTTAAATTAGTTGTGCAAATCTGACACGGTAGTTGACCTATCGTGTTTCGTGCTTTCAAACTAGGTATGGGGAAAAAATATAAATTGATATCTATGTTTGTAGTAAATATATATGAATCAAAGCATGAAAAGAAGGTTATACTATCTTTTTGAACATGCGGCCTGCAAGTAATACCATTTGATGCATCCTTTTTGGTTATTATAATTATAGTGTTGCAGTAATCAACCTCTGCCACAAACAGTTCCTAGTCCCTGTAGCTAAAACAGACTGTGATTCTGATTTACCACCAACCAGCCACCTGGTGAGCCAAGACTATTCCACGTGACTCGTACAGCCACCGGATGTCGAGTTGATTGGCTGTGACGCCTGGTGTAGACCACGTGACGACAGAGCTAAGTTCAACCACAAGCGACTGGTTGGTTTGCCCGGTTGCGCCGAACAAGCAGAATGCGTTGCTCAGCGCAGCTGTGGATGGAGACGGCATGTTTCCTATATTCCCAAACCGCAGGCAGCTACGTCGGTTCGCTCTTTCGACCTGCGCCCCGCCTCTCCTCTTGGTACTTACGTCTGATAGTAACCTCCCTGGACTAACATGCTGAACGATGGCTACACCGTGCTTGGGTCGTGTGAAGAGACTCGGCCTGTGCAGGGTGAGTTCGCACGTTTTTGGGCCCTGATGGTGCCCGTCAAGCATGGATGGTAAGTTGCTTCACCTTTGGTGCACCCTCATAAATGACTCGGGATGAATGGATAGGCCTCTGGGGTGATCTTTTCCCTGTCGGACCTGGATGTGATGATCACACGTATTCCATTGTGCTGAACATTCATTTCCCACATTAGGTTGGACCCGCCCATCCATCACTCACCCCGCCCTTTGTTGCCCTCCGTTGCCCTCCGTTCACCTCCGCACCTACCATCCGGCCCCCGGCCCTCGCCCTACTCACGGGACGCCCGCGGTCAGCGAAACCTGCATCGGGGGCCAGTGGGGGCCTTCTCGTCGAACCCCCGGGAGGGATGCGATTCGCGCGAGGTGGTCCCTTGGATTCCGCCCGCGGAGAACATCGACCGAGTCACTCAGGATGAGGTTGATCGGCAGTTCGTGGAGACGGCTTATCACGTGGGGCCAACTTCGCAGATAGACCCCGTCATCCGGATGGATGCGCAGATCGAGCTGGGGGGCGGACGCGGTCGGGATGCGGCAGAGCGCGGGCAGGCTGGTGACTGCGTCGAGGATTCGCAGGTACCTTAGCGCGGGATATTCTCCGCCCCCGTGGGCACCATCGGTCCGACACTCGCTGTCGTAGATATGGATTTGTTGTAAGCTGGGGCCGGTGCTGGCTAGGATGGCGTTCATATCGACGCCATCAGAAAAGGCGATTTCCAATTTGCGGAGCTGGGGGGCGGTGCCCCTGCAGACGATGCTGCCGTCCTGTGCGCCGGAGATGGAGAGGGTCTGCAGGTGCGGGAAGTGGCCCAGTGGCAGCATCATGCGCGGCACCTACCCCGACCCATCCCGGACCTCTTGAGGTCAACCTCACATTGGTCCTTTTTGTATCTCGAGCCCTGGATCTGAATCGTATTGCGACTGCGTGGTGTTATCACTTAACTTTAAGTCAAATATTCGCTAGACCCTCTAGAGGAAAATAGATTGCCACATCAGATAATAGCAAGATCGTTGTTTTCGGTTTTATACGTAAACCTTGCCGTCTTGTTCCGGGATATGGCCTAAACCTCGATAAATAAATCATCAATGGGTTTGGATATTCAGTAAATGTCTAGACTGCATCAGGAGATCTAGCCATCAGTGATTCTGGCTTCACGTTTCCTTCATCACAAGATGATTCCGCGGCTGGTCGTTTTGTTGGCTATCGAAGATGGTCTAGATTTTGGAGAAGGTAAATGGCTCTCTATCCCCTAAAAGTTATCCTAAATATATGATTGTTGCGCTAGAGGAGTATTAGAAAATTAACTTGGTGTCGGTTTTCTCCCATAAACTATGTATACATTGCAATAAAGGTGAATCGACGGATTATTCCACTCCCTCCTCACTAACGCTATTGCCAGCTCAATTCCTGCTGTATCCCACTTTAGTTTTCGCGTGAATGGGGCATAGCAGTAAGCCGGTAGTGCTAAAGACATGTTTTCCTGGTGAAGCTCACCGAGTTTCTGCATTTTAGGGTCCTCGTGCCAGGAATTTATAGGAAGCTTTGTGGCATTGTCAGCATCGTGTACACTAGAGTTATGGAATGTAAAATACCTTATAGATCTCCTCTTGTACGCCCTCAAAACTAGCCTCAATCATTTTCCTCTTCCACGTAGCTACCGTTTGCATACTATTCCCAAACTTTTCTAAGGCTTCGTGCAGCTGGTCGAGTAATGCCTGAAAGCACGGGGCATTCTTGTGCGTTCCGTCGTCAGAACTAAAGTCGACTGCGATTGATGACATCTCAAAATAACCGCCAGGCTTTAGATTTTCGAACGCCAGGCGAAATAGCTGGGAATCTTTTTCGATAGATCCTTCTAGCTCGCGCCCGTGGATGTAGTCGAACAGGTGTCGCGTGCGCCAGCGGAGATTAAAATTGTCCATTACAAAGCGGCAATTTGGCGGTACCGCTACGGGAGCGATGGCGATGGCCGAAGCGATACGGCCAGTCTTGACGCTGGTGCTATAAATTTCGTGTATGTCTATTGCTTGCGTATTGATTTCCCTATTTATCGCTAATTATAATAGATATGATGTACCGAACCTATGTAGCTAGAAAGGACGAAAAGGTCAAAGCATTTAACTAACGCCCTTCTTACCCGCAGAACGGTCGCAGGTATCATTCTGAGTATCCGGGGACATATATACTTGTATGTTATGTTATGGAAACCACTGAGCCTATCTGACCCTATATTTAATAACTTGTCCAGCCCAATGACGATCGAGAGGAATACCGTTCGCGCCTGGTTTGTACACACCAGCCACGAGGGATGACCGTGGGGTTAATAACAATAGACCCACAAAATCTATCATGAGTTGCTTGGAGGTGAATTATACCGCGCACCACTTCAGTGCCGCACGCGGGTGTTAGATATCGGTACTGGCGTAGGTCGATGGGCGGTTGCGTTTGCAGAGTAAGACCTTGACAATGTTCTATAATGCGCAACAGTTTTCTGATGCATTGAATAGTAAATATCCAGAATCAACAGTCATTGGTAGGATCCTGAACACTTACACACTTCACTTTGTACTAATGATTGTAGGCATTGATCTAAGCCCCACTCAACCAACAATGTGCATACCCCGACAAATATCCCAATTTACACTTATTAACAATCTTGCTAGCATTAATATCAGATGATGGAGGGTCATCGTCGTTCCATTTCATAGATTCCGGAAGACCGCTTTTCCACGAGTCCAGATTTAAAAGTAAAATTTTATATAAGTCAACATGTTGTTGTCCAAAACTTTGACCTATTAAGTAGAAGTATGTACCCTGACATTGACGTGGTTGACATGCACTCGATCAACTTGAAGGATTTTCTCAACAATTGCTGCTAACCTTCGGCAAGCCACCATTATCAGTGCTGTGTCTCCCCAAGCGGTTCGGGTGTTGATGTTGAGGGACTGTCCACCTTGAGCCAGCATCATCAGGGTAATATACTCATGGCCATCTATGATGCATCGTCGATGAAGATTTTTAGAGGGTTCCCATCCCTGGTTAATGCCGATACCACGCTGCTGGAGCAGCTGTTGGGCTGCTGGCATGTGCCCCCCTCGAACAGCTAACCACAGTAGAGTTTCCATCCTCGAAGATGCCGGATTAATTTTTAGATCTAATTGAGCGAGAAGCAACCTGAACATCGGTATATCACCTTCGTCAGCCGCCCAGCCTAATCGAGTCCTCCCAAGACGGTTAGCGATGTTGAGGTCGAGGTGCTGGTTCTGGACTAGCAGACGCGTAGTGAGCATACAACCTCCTTTCACAACATGACAAAGCGATGTAGATCGATTCGTTTGAAGGTGAGAGATTTTGGCAGTTGTGTTGATAGCAATATGCGGCTCAGCCAGCAGTAGCTGGGCTATTTGATCGTGTTGTTTTTGATTTGCCCACCAGAGTGGAGTCGCCCCTTCGGCATCTTTATGGTTGATATCAATATCCGGTCGGGCAAGAAGTATTTCCATCACTTTTAAACAATTGTTCTTCGCCGCTGCATGCAATGCAGTAGATAGAGAGTGATCTTGCGCTTGAACATTGATCCCATCATATTCGAGAAGATACCGCACCGCCGATACATGACCCTTCTCTGCCGCTAGGTGTAATGGTGTGCGCCCCTCCATATCTTCGGCATTCACATCATATCCGTGGTTAAGTAGTAGGCGAATTATTTCCACGGTTCCGGTGGCGGCAGCCAGGCAGATCAATGACTGGTTTTCTGGTTGGAGAATTCCCCCTTTCAGTAGCAGTTCCACTTTTGCTGCATAGCGTCTACGTATTGCCGAGCCCAATGGTGCTGCTCCATAGTTATCAACAATATTTTGGTCGGCTCCGTGTTCCAGCAAAAGCTTTACCACACTAGACACGCCTGTCAGCACAGCATGATGCAGCGGAGTCCGACCAATGAGGTCCTTGCAGTCAAGATTGAGACCTCCCTTATCCAGTAGGGCCTGAGCAACTTCTCTGTTGAAACATGCACGAAATATTGGGGTTTGGTGAAGCCAGACTCTTGCGTTGATGTCGGCGTGTCCGGTTCCAAGAAGGCACTTAGTGATATCAACATTTCCTCCGGACACTGCCACCGCAAGAGGGGTATTTCCATCTAAGTCAGCAAGATCCACCTGCACATCCGCTCGCTTAAGAAGTTCCCTAACAACGCCAACATGTCCTCGATGAACTGCACACCAAAGCGCGGTTTGTCCCGCTTTGTTTTGAAAGTTCACATCGATCTCTTTGCTTCTCAACAGCATTGCTGCTGCGGCTTGAGACCCATGCGTTGCCGCGTTGAGGAGAGGTGTATCACCATCATATCCTTTTGCGTTAATATCGGCGTGGTAGTGGACCAGAAATGCACTTATTACGTCGGGCTTTCCCTTACGGGCAGCCCAATGCAGTGCCGAGCTATTTTGTCGTCTGACATTGAACTTGTAGAGCCCTTGATTGAGAGTGCGGTACAGTTGCCAGTTGACTCTGGCGAAAGACAAGCGATTCTTTAAGTCAAGATATTCTTCCACATCCAGAACTAACTCTGGGGGTAGGCGCAGGAGAGTCATTGATGCGTTTGTGATGTAGTTAAAAAAAAAGCCGGTATTCCCTTCTATCGCAGTAGCTTTAAAATATGGGCCCAGAGGTTCAGATGGGGTAATTTTTAAAGAGAAAATTGAGTCCGGGCGTTTTGGTCTTATAACCACCCCCCCAGCAAGTAGAGGGGTCCATTTGGCCCGGGCTAGTCGACGCCGACGCTGATCCCTTAAAGGAACTTCTGCCCAGTTTTTCAGGGCAAAGGTTTACACTCCCGTAAATTGGTTACACAAACGCTGAGATAGTTTACGAAATCCTCAAGCTAAAAGGCGTGGCATACAACTTGGTGCCGATTCTGGATTTCAATAAAATACAGCTCTTAATTCACCCCTAGGGTAGCCTGTTTAACTACATACATTTTTACCCGGACTTCCTGTTGTTTTCCTCTATCCCTATTTCGTGAGGAACCTTGATACTGTGCAGAAATATTTACAGAGCAAGTTTACACCTCGCTTCGCCCCCCATTAAGACTACTTACTAGCTTCGCTTAACGAGGCATTACATTCTTCTTCAGAAGAGACAACAACCTCGCTGCGGGAGCCCACCCCACCTGCAGACCAGGATCTCTTAATCGAGACATACTCAATACCGTCTGGGCAAACAACAGCGATATTCCCATCCGGATTGTCAATTAGTGGTCTTATTTCAGAATCTCGCTCCACATAGAGTTGAAGGCCCAGCAAGGGGTTCAGTGTTTCTGGTACCATTTTCTTGGCGGGATACAACCCTACCAAAACCGCAGTCAACGGGTAAAAGTTTCCACGTTCGTGCATACCCTATTGCTAATTGTTCTAGATCGCCTAGCCCAAGGACTGCACATTGTTTAATTGCTGCAGCCTTTGCTCTCCAGTAGAATACGAGGAAGGATACTGGTGCAGCTCTAAACATTTGGCGATCCGCATATGTTTCCTGGGAGCAATTCAACCCGCCCCAAATGTTTCGAGAGAAGAAATTGGTATTCATCGAGGGGGGCCGAGAACTATACAATGCGTTCCACCATTGATTGTGCCTATGTCGAAGCAAATCTTTGCCTACTGGATGGGCATCGCGTTGGGTAATAAAGACGATTGGGGAAGTGATGAAGCTAATGTCAATATCCAGACTTTGTGTGCCTCTCTTCTTGCAACAATACCCTTTGTCACAGCCTGGACAACAAAGGGATTGCCCGCACTTTTCATTAACCCCTAAATTTTTGTTAGCCTTTGTAATATGTGTCTTTTCTCACAACATACCTTAAGGACGCCCCACCAAAAAGATTCAAGTGGGTGCTCAATCACTTCCAGGGTTAGGGCCTTGAATTCTTGCATAAGTGCCTGAACAAGTTGGTCTCCTCCCCTGGCTTCCTTAACCCAGTTTTCGTAACGGATCCTCGAGAGTATTCGATCTCCCTCCATAGACAGAGCCAAAGCGGCAGCCTGGTCTTTTTTTCTCCCAGCACCTGTACCCAGCCCGGGGCCGCGTCCGAGGTTTGTGCTGTGGCTGTTGGGGGCGGTGCTGAAGCAAGAGAAAAGTCTAATAGAGATTCAAGGAGTTAGGCATGTTAGACAAGGCATGATGACATAAAAACTTGACTTACTAGACATGGTTTTTTAATGCGTTACTCGAAGCGGGTTAGATGAATTCCAGGGATAGGGAAACTAAAACCAAGCAACACAGCAAGTGCTACAAACAAATATATAAACAAGAGGAAGAGCACAAGGAAAATGGTGTAAGTGATAATCTGAAAGAAGAACATGTAAGAGAAATACATGAAGGACAAAAGCTGAAAAGAAGAGTGGTAATGGGTATAAGAAAGGCCGCGGTGAATGGAATATAAATCCCTCCCGAGATGAAAGGGCCAGCAAGCTGTCATGTCTGAAAAATTATCTATCAGCCTCTCCCCACGCTACAAGGTAAGAGGATTCTGGACGTGGGAGTTCAGTAGATCATCCAAGGGTGCTTGTATTCGGTAAAACCATGAGTTCAATGAACAGTTAACCACGTATGTTTCGTAGGGGATGCTACCATAGAGAATCGATCACTGGTGCGGCTGCTCGGGCTATATAGCAATAAGATGAATTTTCTTTTGCTCGGCTGGTATATCAGCTGCTGGCATACCTACGCAAATAACCCCGAACAGGAGTTTAGCGATGTACTCTAAATATATGCCGAGGTTAGATAATTGAGAGACCGCACTACACTATATTTTGATCCGGCCTTTCACCCCCACGTAATGCTAGGTGGGGCTCGAATGTTAATCCGTCTTACATAAGCCTCATGACCTCCTATTTTACCTCTCCAATTTTACCACTCTATTCCAAGTCCTAATTTATCGCTCCTAATTCACCACTCCTAATTTACCACTCCTATTTTACCACTCCTATTTTACCACTCCTAACAGCAAATCAACCCAGTCATCTCGTGTCACGATCCACCACCCCGCTGTTGGCTTCATATGTTCAGTCCCAGAGACGGGGACATTTCCTACTGGATCCCGGAACTAGCAACCGCTGTCGAATCGGGTGGGTCTAAAATTGGGGATGAAAGGAGCCCTGGGCACGGACTAACGTCTTCAAAATTTAGAAATAAGAGATTGGCCAC